>KK502444.1:1046413-1126810 GCA_000688735.1 Glossina austeni
TTTTTTTTTTTTTTTTTTTTTTTTTTTTTTTTTTTTTTTTTTTTTTTTTTTTTTTTTTTTTTTTTTTTTTTTTTTGTTTGTTAAGTGTATGTGGGTGGCACCGTTGATATGGTTTATGTTGTGGCGAAAAATCAAATCAAACAACGCTTCAAACACAATTTTGGGCGACGACCTAGGATTTTCGTTTTGCTTATGCCAGAAAGTCATGCATTTTTAATATGTTTCTTTTTTTTGTATTTCGTTTTTTTTTTTTTTTTTGCCGATTTATTTAATATGCAGATGGGAATCTTTGTTCTCATTTGGTTGGAATTATAAATGCAAGGATTAAAGGCAAATGAATTGAATGAGGAACTGTATGACAAACGTTAGTCTTACTTTGCCGCTCACACAGATTAAGCGCAAAAGAATAGGCAGAGAGGCAGAGAGACAGAGAGATAAACACATGTTGCGATTCCCATGATTGCGTGACGGGGATTAGAGGCAAATCAGCGTAACTGGAACAAGTGGAAAACCTCCATAACATCATCCACAATTTCGCTTGGGCCTCATCAGTGCCAAAACCATAAACACAATAAACAATATACGCGAAATGCAAACGCGAACTTTTTGTTGCTTTTCTTTTTTTAATTTTTATTATTTTTTATAAAATTTCATTCGTTGTAACTGTAAAATGTTAAGTGCACAATTCCTGCTTGTAAGCCAAACGAAAACCACGGCCCACATACATGTTATCACTGCGAAAGGGCAATATAATTGGTCCCGCCGCGACATCTCTTACCAGCGCATTCATGGTGAAGTCTTCATTATCCGTACCATCATTAAAACGTTCACCACAAAGGCGCACCTGATTGATGGCTATAAAGTCATAGGGACAATTGAAGATGCCAGCACCAGCCTGCCCATCGGGCACTAAATCGTTTTCATCTAACACACGAATAAGTCGCGCATCCAAACAAACAAACAAACAAGCAAAAAAATCAAAAAAAAAAAAAAGAAAAAGCGAAAAAAGAATGTGATGAGAAAATATAATATTTTCTTAAATTTTTCCTTTAAAACCTTCATCTTTGTTAAGAATTTGAAAATCCATTTGCTCGCCATTGCCGCGAATATCCACACCGCGTTCCACCACATACTTAACCGTGCATGAGTTTTTCGAACGTTTGATACAAATCGCGTAGTTGAGATTATTCTAAACGATTATAAAGCAAGTAACAGAAAACTATCTAAAAAATAAATAAATAAATAAAACTTTGTAAAGCTTACCAAATAAGTGGCTTCTCTATTGGCAATTGCTGTAGACTCAATGTCATAATTGAATGATTTTACAATGCCTTCCGATTCTGTATAGTACTGTAAGCAGCCATCGGGTGCTATATCATCCCTGGCTTCCAACTGTTACAAAATTGAAAGTCATATTGATTAACTTTTATGTACACAAACCCGTCACACATAAATCTAAGGGAAACGTGGGCAAATTGGTCGCAAAGAAAAGCCACAGAAATTATGCTCTTAATAAATTTCAAACAGAGTTGCATTTAAGGATCTTCCAAAGCAAAAAAAAAAAAAAAAATCTGAAGAAAAATTTTTAATAAATTAAGATAGAAAAGGTTAGCCAGTTCAGGAGATACCCTTGTACGTGTAGTCAGAAAGAAATGAAGAAAGAAAAACAGGTAGGACCTGGCCGCAGCCTAGAGGGAAATCGGTAAGTGTTATGTCTTATACTGACTGAGCGGACACTATAGCTACGGCCAAGTATGATTCACCGGACTGAGACTTGAGCGAATCCGCGAACATCAACTTGGTTGTCGCGACACTTATCTACTCGTCTATGCGGCAACCTTGTGATTTATAAGAAGAAGGCTTTAATATGAAACCAGGCGACTCATTAACCCTTAGTTACAATCAGGAAATTGACGATTTTCATAGGTTTTCCCATTTCCATTAGCGTTATATTATACTTGACATGACTTGAAATTTTTGATATCAAATAAATTATGTAAGCAGCACAAAAGTTTCAAGTGACTTTTTTAATTATTATTGTTCTTACCTGAGAGATTTTTATATTGAATATTCTCGCTCCTGATGGAACTTTTGCAAGAAAAGATAAGTAGATTTTTCCATCCAGGCTACTACTAACGTGAAGATAAACTGAAGGACAATTTAAAAAAATTTAAATAATTAGTGTTTCGTAGCAAATAAACATCTACAGGGTCTAAGAAACTTATATACTGGCGGCTGTTTAGGTGTATTCGTCCGTCAGTCCACTTACTGAAATCACAATAACAATAATAATAAGTGGCATTGCATTTAACACTGAAGATGATATCTGTATTTTTGTTTGTAAAATTTTCGAGGGAGTGTGCATCGGTCATATCGTCCCATTGCTCAAATTTACTTACTGTGATGGCCGGTATTAATACCGCATAAAGTAGGCACTTCGAAGTTAATGTTTTGACCAGAAATGGTAAATTGGTCCTCTAGACAATCACCGTCGGTAGGACGGCTAAGCTGAAAAACAAAACTTTGAATGAAGGCAGAAAGTTCACTGCAGAAAATAACGGGCAGACCTCAAATGTTAAGAAATCCAAACGCAACTGTTGAACATTTTTGCGCAAATTTACTATGAGGACACAGATAAGCATTTCGTGAACTGGTTGAGGATACTTGGGACTTTCAAAGTATGCTATCGGTTGATCGGTCGTATCACCGCAACCAGTGAGGACTAAATTTAAATGAAAGGAAAAAGATGGTTTTTCTAAAAGCAATTTACGGCTTACTTACATATACAACAAACCCCGGCACCATCAGCGCAACGTTCAGTAGCTATGCCCCCGAAACTCTTGCATTCAAATTCGTGATAACATACACCTTCCATTGAGCGTATTTCCCCTGTCGACACGTTGCATTTGCTGTTATCGAATTTAATCACCTCGAATAAGCTGAGAAATCCTTTACTTTTAATTTTGCCCCTGCTGTCGCTGTGCTTTTGTAGAAGATGTATTTGGCCTGGCGACCCAAAGAAGAGATTTTTCAACTTTTCAGACCATTTGGCAGGCAACCCAGGCGTTGGTTTCATAATAGTAGTAAAAGTGGTCGGAATCGATGGGGGTTGCGATGTGACGATTGTCGAATTAAAAGAAGGGCTAGTGGTTGTCATTGTTGTTGTTGCTTCCGATGTAGGCAAACCATTGCTGGGAGACGGCATTTCTTCCATGGGCATGGTGGTCGCTTCTTGTTCCGATGTTAAGGTTGCCGGTGGAGTTTCCATTTCCACTTCCATTTCCATTTCCGTGGTAGTTGGTGTTGTTTCTTGCTTTTGTTCCAATTTATGCCAAAATAAACGCGGCATGGTGTCATGCGGTTGAAATCTTAGTTGAAACGACCGCTTCGACTTATTATCGCACCTTAAAGTATCCCCGTTACTTCCACTTCTATCGTCTAGTTTTAAGAGATTCATTTTCATTCTTATAGTCACAAAATCATTATGATACGCACTAATCACTTGAGACGAAAAGCACACTAATATGGAAATCCATATACCGTTGCATAGTGTCATCGTTAACGGAAGTTTTGCTACTGACTAATTGTATCTCTATAGTGGACCACTAATGTCTAGGTGTCTTAATAGTAATAGCTTCTTATAATGGTTTCTTTGACGTCTCTAATGTTTACTAATGGATTAATTAGAGCATCAATTGCTTTTGTTATGCTATGTATATAAAGTGAAATGGAGAACCTTCACTTTCATCATTGTCTCGCTTTGAGAAAAGTTTGCCTTACAAGTGTTGCCTTAATTTATATAACATATACGGAGGCCGTTTAGCAACGAGTGCACTTATGACGAAAAGAGTAATGAATTGAGTTATCATTTATTTAGGCCAAAGAAATAAGTTCTTGAAGTAATAATGGATTGAGCATTCACAACTAAAACTGTTGGCCCCCGTTTTTTTTTTTTAAGGATAAGGATAACTAGTTGGTTAGTTTAGTTAATTAAATAATTTCTAATTTTAAGTAAATAAAACGAAAACTGATTACATAAACTTCTGTTATTGCGATTTTCATATCATGGGATGACTGTTATATGCCAAAATCCTTCTGAGTGGTCGAATAGGCAAAGGATTTCGACTAACAGCTCAATGGTCGTATGTTCAAATATCAAGAGAGAGTAGAGTTTCCAATAAAGCCGACAGCCCCAGGTTGTCGGGCTTTAAGACTTCGGTCTTTTAATAATAATAATAATGCCATCGAAATATTAATACATCTGTGAAATCAGTCAGTTATCATCTAATCATTCACTATTGCGACAATTGTTGCTATTTGTTTGATCTGGTCAGCAGTCAACAATATTTCTGTTTACTTTTCTTTTTAATTCGTTTTTTCTTTCCCTTCTGTTCTTTCCCATTCTTCTTTTTAACTTCTCTTTTCTTCTCTTTTGTTTCTTTTAATTTATGTTCTGTTCCTGATTTTGTTTCTCTTTTCTTCTTTTTCCGCACATTTACGTTTTACCGACTTGCAACGCGAGAGCACCTCGTATAGAAGTAGTGCAACTGTTTTTGTCACGGCTGCTTATGGTTCGATGATTTAGTTAGCAGAAATTTTAAGAGACATGTACCAAAAACAAAAAAAAAAATAAAACAGAAAAAAACAACTGATTAACACCTACTTATGTATGCGTACGCTGTCGCTCATTGTAATTATTAACAATATTTCTAACGATATGAAAGAAAGGACGGGATTTCCCATGTTATGGCGATTGATAAGCGTACGCAAGGTTAGAAAAAATACAGTGTTTCCTTTCATATCGTTCCTATTTCTGAAAATTCCTTAGATGATTTCTGCTGCAATGTCGTTTTAAATGTACTCGCAGCTTGGCAGGCAGCAACTCGTTCTTGGGCTTGCGTTTCTCATAAAATGCTCCTTTTCACTCTAATGTTTCCGCAATTGTTTGCATATTACTGCAGAAAATCGCGTATTCGATTCTCCACATCTATAAAATAATGCATTAATGTGTCTGTCGGATTGAATTCTCATTTAGTTAAACTTTGTAGCAATCGCATAAGGTAAAAAATGTCATCAATGCTTTTCAATTCAACTGTCAATCAATATGAGTTAGTATTCGAAAAGTTGGATTTTTGTTTTTTTGGTTCATTGGAAAAATCGTCAAGTTGTAGGTTAAGATGGTCCAGAGAGATGGCTTACAAATGCATTTTATTACTTATACACAAATATAAATAAGTGTTGCCAGTGGCGTTTGTAAGGTTTATGCTTGCGAATGCACGTTTCTCTCGTTGACGTTATTTACTTCTTCTGCTTAGTACGATTTAAGGAAAAAAGTTGTGCTTAAAACTTTCCAATCGATGCTAATATTTACGCTTATTATAAATTTTGTAGGGACATGATTGAGGTGACCAGAAAGCGTTACTATGCTCGCCTAATTATTTCTTTGAATGAGTTTTACAGGTTCTTCTTCTGTTAAATATCTCCTTACGACTTAAATTAAATGTAAATGTTAGTCGTGTTGTGAGTACGTTTGTCAAACTGTCGTTACTAAGTAGAACGGTACGATGAAGCTTTTGTTGCATACAACATAATTAGGAAATGAGGAATGATTTCATCATTTGTTCCACACCTTTTTTGCTAGGCCGTCTTCTTGAGACTTCCACGCAGATAGTAGTCGTGGGCGGATAGATCTGTGGAATACGGTCGCAGCGATAGCAGTTCGGATTTCAATTTATGCAATTTTGCGATTGTGACGCGATGTTCCCGCTCCTCTCTGCGAATAAGCGCCGTATCCTTCCGGGCACATATGGTAAGCAGCTTTCTCATGTTCTAAGTTGCATGCAAAATAATGAATAGGTTGCCTTTTGGGATCTTTACGCTGTCAGACATCTCTTTCAAATGCAATTATGGACTATCGAGGATAATTCTCAAGATTCAATATTCACAAATTGTTCGTTTCGGCGGGGAAGATCACAATATACTTCGCTCAAATTGTTTTATTAAAGCTACTCGTCACTCAGGGAATATCCCCTACCCATGCAACAGGCTGTCGATCGCAAAGAAGTAAGGAAAGACAAAGACCCCAGTACACATGAGCAGGATCGATCAAACAATACAACGATACGTCAAAAGAACATGTTTAATCAACGAACAATGTTCAGGTTCTCCAATGCTATGAGAAGAACGCAAGTCGCGTTAGTAAAACTTTTGTGGTTCGTAAGAAAATTGCCGAACTAGAATGGGATTTAGGCAAGCGTCGTTCAAGCCGGTTTCTGAAAATAACAGGGACTTTGAAGACGACGTCTATGTGTCATTAGCGGGGTTTATTGACCTATTTTTTGTTTTGGCCTTCAATGGTACCCGTCGGTGCTGGCTAAACAGTTTAATATTTAAATGATAAGAAGAAGAGAAGGAAGATGTTATGAAATTTTTAGTTTTAAGAACGGCTGACCTTAGACTTTGATTAAAAGGACGTCTTCCACAGTTGAATATATATGTATATGTAGGCGGCTGGTCATCTTTTGGTAAAGCGTATAACGAAAAAAAAAAAAAAAAACGTTTTCTTCAGAAGAGAAAATACATATGAATAACGAAGTAGCAGGATTGGGCGCATATACGACGTGTAATAATTGCACTTTGCATACGAATTGTCATCACACGTTCGTCACACATTTCTACCTTTTGATACGAGCATTGACAAGTGTACGTTTGATCGCGCTGCGCATATGTTAGCGAAATGCATGAATACGTAAAGAGTAAAAGAGGCCAGTAAATCAAGCAAAGGATTATTTGTTGTCGACTGCATTCAATACGTTATATGTATATATGTATGTATGGTATGGCATGGTTTAAATTGTCAAATGTTTAACTGAAGAGAGAAACAATAAGAATTACAAAAAGCTCAAACATTTTATAAGCTGCCATAACGTGGTACTCGGTTTCTGAGTCTGAACACTTTATTGGTCTCGAAGGACTTAAAAACAGCGGGCATCGCAAATGAAGAGCAACAACAGTCAGTAGTAACGACAGTAGTAGTATTAAAAGCCCCTTTGTTATTGTTATGGTTGTTGTTACCGTATTATCATTCTTACTGTTAACATCAGTTGGTTGGTTGTTTTTAACGGTTTGTTAGTAAAACAGAAAACAGAAAAAGTAAACGAACAAAAACGAAATAAACGAAATGCAAGTGAATGATGATTGATGTCAGAGTTTTGGCGGTTGATTGAAAGTCTTCAGCCAACCATTCGTCTCGAGCTTTGCAAACCTAAATATTTATTTCTTCGTTACATGCGTGTGTGTGTGTGTGTGTGTGTGTGTGTGTGTTTGTGTGTGTGTGTTTGCATTAAAGTTATTTGAATATATACTTTATTTAAACATTGTAACAATTTTTTACGGCTTTTTTCCCGTGCGAGAATAATTCAACTCAAGTTTTTTTTTTTTTTGCCATGTGCTCCGTTAGAAAATTTCGGTTATAACTTAAATAACACAAGTGCAGTCAGTATGCGTCATTGGCAATTAAAATCCACATATTTAATAATCTAATGTTTGTATGCATGCACTTATTTATTATTGATTCTCTCAGCTGCTACCATACCATAGTGTAGCGAGTTATGCCAATCTTTGCCTTTTTGTACCACACGCAGTCTTTCCTGATGCATCTGACAGTTATTTTTCATTCTTCATAATCAAGTGCGTGGTTTTATTTGCAACTTTCCACATCTGAGTGTTGGCGTTTGACTCTGTTAAGCTTTTCCTCACTGTCTCCAAGTCGTATGCATTTGTGTGCAGCTATATGCTCGAATGCTAACCACCACTGCGACAATTTGGTGTGTCTCCGCTCTCTGTCGCCTTTAATGCACCCGTATTAATGTAAGCATGCGTATGCGAGAATATGTGTGTGTGCGCGCGTATATGTGCGGCTTGTCTTGTTAGCAACTTTGATGTATGCATTTCGGTATTTTGCAATTTTTCGTCATTCTCTTTATATAGGCTGTCCCGTTGCTGTTGCTGTTACTGCTGCTGTTGCTGTTGCTGTTATTGTTGCTGTTTATTTAATTGTCAATTAAGGAGTTATCATCAGCTGGTTATGATTTCAATTTTGCCTTGCGCTTGTATGTATATTTGTGCACACACTTTAAGTATTTTGAAAGTAGGAAGTCGATGCTTTTCTTGGCATTTTGATAAAAAGAGAATATGGGTTTAATGGGTTGTGATGAACCCCGTAGTTTATATGCATTTATATGAAATGATGGCTACCATAACGCGTTACTTGACACAGTTGTAAAGTCATGTGCGTCAAGTTTTGACTATGAGTCAATGTGCGGGCAAAATGGAATGTGGATTCTTCTATGAACGGAACCGTAGAACACAGAATAATAACGTTTTTGGTTTCATTTCTCTCTAAAACATATGACCAACAAGATTGTAGTTTGAAAAGTAGTTCAGATTTTTTTCTTCCTGACGTCTTTTTTTTTTTAATTGCGACATAATGCACGAAGAACATTAGAAATAAGGGAAATGGGGTAAAGAAAAGCTTTCACGTAGAATTAAAAAATCATTGATTGCAGAACCTCCCAGGTCAAGCCATGTTGCAGAGAGTGTCCACAATTGAACTTTCAATCAATCAATCAATCAATCATGCACTACTCACCGTTGGTGTTCTGGAGTGCATTTTAAGCTCACTGAAGCATTACAAGCACACATATCTTTAAAGACTGTAAGCTTGAAAAATGTTTGTTAGCAATAGAAGCGATTAAAAGCATGCTTGCCTTCTGCATAATAATAAAAATTGCAAGCACTTCAAAAGTGGGAGGTAACCTCAAGATATTTTAATTTCGATTAACATAAAAAATTAAAATCAAGTTTTCGCATAATTCCCAAGCGGTAAATTATTATACGTTATACGTTGATGTGAGTTAGGAGCGATTCGTTTATCTGCAGCCCAACATTGCAATAGTATGTGAAACAATAATTTCAGCTCCCTATTGTGTAACGCATTTTGTTGATCACTAGATCATGTGATACGTTGTGACCGTTAAAATAATCAAAGTTCCCAAATATGTTCATATTCACACACATTCTCACACAATCTCATACAATTTATGACGTACCAAATATTGAATTACAATGAAAACTCTCACTCACCGCTAAACGATATTATCCGTTGTGTTTACTCTGTGCACGAGATTGACAGCACCGGCACCTTAACGGAAATCTGTTAACCACAAGCTAAGCAAGGCGCATGGTTTGACATTTATGATAGTTATGATAGTCGATAGCCGATCGGATAAAAAGCTTAAATCCAATGAAAACAACAACATTGCGTTAAGAGTAAGCACAACCAACGCGAATTTGTGTGAAAGATGAAAACAGTTTGCGATACATTTTTTACCAAAACTGTTCACAATAAAAAAAAACAGCAGCACTGCCAAGCAACAAACATGGATCGATAGCCCTCTTGGTTAGTTATTAATCAGTTCCTTGCAATGCATTTTTATGTCACTTATCGTACAACAGTATCGCACTGCATAATGAACTCTGAATCAATTTGTTAATCAAGCCCTGCCTGCCTATATATTTTTTCCTATTCTCGGATTCTCAGCAATTGAATATGCGGCACACAGTTAGACACAAAAACCTTTTAAGAAAATTTCTCTAGACTTTCGTCAACAAATTACGAATAATCACAGTTTGAAATTCGGCAGAAAGAGTTTTTAACGTAATCTCAAAATTTGGTGAAAATTGGCTTTAATCGGACGTATGTCAACATCACGCAATCAATACGATGTGTGTATATTTTATACGTCAAGTCGAATGTATATGTTTTTTACTTCTTCGCATTTGTTGCGTTCATTAGCCAAGTCGATCGTAGCTAAGCAAGTTTTACAAGATCATCAAGACATAAAGCCAAGATTTCGTTAGAGATTAAAATTGTACTCAACAATTGTATAAATTATTACGGTACACATGTACACACATGTACATAAACTTGCGTACATAAGAGGGGGCGGCTGTTGAACGCCTAGCTTTGCTATACTCTCACTATTTCTGGCGCTTTATTCGTTTTTGCCTTAGAACTCAAACATACATATGTTATGAAACATATGCTACGACATACACATCTGAATGTATTGAAGATGTAGTGAAATGTTTTAACAAATTAAGGGCAAAAATTCACGAAAAATCGCCTGCATTTCCAAGGAAACGATTCATTTCATTAAAAGAACACAAAGGTTCACACAGATGTTGCGGCCAAACTGAAGGATTTACAACAAAAATTATCGAGTATCTATCCCCTACGATTTTGTTATTAATTAAAAGTTCTTCTTTACAAATTTTTATGTACAATGTTTCGGCTAATGTACGTATCGAGGGGCATTCCCTGCAACAATTATTGCAAAGTTTACTAGAACGTAAAGGAATGCGAATCGCGCACGCGAGATAGAGGAGTGCACAGCGGGACACATTCTGAACAGTGTTAATGTAAATAATTTTTACACACACACACACACACACACACACGCACACACACTATTTATTAATGAACTGATTTGGTTTGTCTCTGAACGATTATGAGCCAGTTGCACATATTCATTTTAGTTCATAAGTCGTCCCCTCTGTAACGAGCGTTTACATAGCATTCATACCAACGCACAATGTGAAGTTGGAGTGATTCTAATACCGTTAGTGCTATATGTAGGAAAATTAAAATGAAGTTGCTTTTGCGAAAATTTCGCTTTTGTTTTTCGCTGATGTAAGAGATCGTGTGAAAAGCGTAGCATAAGTAGCGTATACGGTGTGTAGGCAAGCGCCCGTTTTAGAGTTGCGTAAATAAAACATAAATAATATTTTAGAGGTAAATCATCAAACGTATACGTGTGTAAGTTTATGTTATATCTTAAAATCATTTTTGTAATGTGTATAAACAAATACACACGCACACATATGCACATTAATAAACTGACTTGAAAGTAATTTAGAGCATCGTTAACAAGAGCAATAAAGAGCCGAGCCGAGCAACGAACAGTGGAGCAGTTTACAAAAGTTGAGGAGAAATATATTTCAATTACCTCAAGATTTGAGACAATTACGGCACTTTGCCTTAGGCACTTGAAGGACAGCTGCTGTAGTGGTACTATTTTTTAACCGAGTGCTCAGTTAAAAGCGGTTCGTAGCATTGCTGGTGGCTTAATCGACGTGTAGACTTGTACAGCTTGAGTTTATTGTGTGTGACATTTTAACATGCGGCAAATCAGTCCACAAAAAGGTAAATATACCGACAAATAATCGCAAACAACAATACAAGATTCGTCTCTCATTCGTACATGCATGCATTTGCGCTGAAACTTCATTTTCTTCGCATCAATGCGAGAATCATTTCAACTGCTTGCAATAGTGTTAGTAATGATTATGTTGTGGCGATGAAGAGATAGTGGCAAGAAATGATAATAATATGCACGCACACATACGCATGCATATATAAAATATTTGTTATCGTTGTTACTGTTGACGATGATGATAATGATGATTGACTGGAGAGGTGTATATTAATGATTCTCTGATGGTTTGTCGGCGTGTGTGTGTGTGTATGTGTGTGTGTGTGTTGCTTGTGTGTAGCATTTTTTGGGCAATTAAAGTTTTACAAGACTATTTTTTTTATGTGTGTGCTTTTTTTTTTTTTTGTGGGAATTTTTCTTATTTTTGTTTGCATTTTGTTTTTGGCTGTTTTCTTACTGTGCGGCGGTGGCTGCTGTTGTCTCTATATATCCGTTGTATGCACTTTGCGGTTTTTGAAGTTTACCGATTATCCTTGTTTTTGGTCTTGTTTTGTTTTCATTTTTCTCTTTATAGTTGTTGTTTAAAGACAATCCCAAAATTAGTGCAATTTTCATTCGGAAATTCGTAAGCTGTTCGTAGCTAAACAACTGAACCAAACTAAGCGAGGCTAAGACAAACCAAGCCAGGTTAAGCCATGTAATGTGCATTCCTTAGCTTTTGAAGCAACACATAAAACAAGCACTTGTAGCGCAGAAAGGAGCGCGAACACTTTGAAGAAAAAAAGAAGAAAAAAAGTGAACTTAAGTCAAGTGAAAGATGTGCACACATACTATGTATGTCCACATTCCTTGATGTGGTTGCACATTCGCAGTATTAAAAATGAAAAAATAAAAGAAAGAAAATACGAGACTTTCTGATGGCAACCAAGCGATAAAATCGTGCATACAGCATATGTGTATGTTATATGTACTTAGGATATGTGTGAGTATGGATTATCCAAAGTTCTCCTTTCTGCGGAGTTTTTTCATTTCTTATGAACGGCGAGCATATGTGTGAGTGCATACCCAGCATATGAGTGCATACACATGCCGCGTAACCTTTAACTGTTGGTGCAGTTGAAGAGCGCGTAAATTCAACTTGACTTAGCCATAATCATAATGACAATGATTCGCGCATGACGTTGCCGGCCATATATTTGAGTGCAACAACAATAGCAACAATAGCGCTAACATAACATAACAACAATAATCATGACATTGCCAACTAGCAACTCTGACGATGATAATGACTACGACGACGACGACGACGACCACGACGACGAAGGCGAAGGCGAAGACGAAAACGAAGACAGCAATATTGCAGATGCTGTATTACAGATTTCGTATTTACTTATTGTGTCGTCATCGTGTGTTATTTGCACGATTAAATTGATCACCAAGCTACGCATAAGCGTGCAAGTATGCAAGTTATTGTTGTGCTTTGGTTTCTTATACACTGATCCACATCGTATAGGAGTGTTTCCGATCTTCAGAGCTTTTCAGAATTTGCAGTCAACTTTGTCAGTTGTTGCTTGCACGGTTCCGCAAATAAATTTCATTGAGTACATCGTCCGCACATATGTATAGAGGAGCAAAGCAAAACATTACGATTTTACGTTACCTTCTCCAAGAAATTTGAACATGATTTTCAATATTCCTTTGATACTCTTCCTCTTCTTTTTCAACTTGTAATCCTTTTTTTAATTTTTTTTTTTTTTCCTTTTTTTTTTTAAGAAACTTCCCATCTTTATCGCATAGCGTTGCATGGTACACTACATGGACATGGTTCAGCATTTGCTTGTGTTGCGTGTCACGTACAACCAATTCATATGTTATGCTCATTCGCTTATTTTTTGCAGCCAAAAACACTAAAAAGAAACATCTTCAATATTTTGCGATAGTCTCGCTATTATTTTAAATGCCTCTGAACTTTTACAAAAAATAATATTTTATATTTTCCCTCTCTCTTCTCGTGGCCATTTACCAAAATCAGAAGAAGAAAAAGCGATTTATTCGCTTACTAGTTTACGGCAGTGTTTGGTCGTCGCCAAATATCAAATAATTGTGTTACTCATTTAAAAGTTGAATGGCAGCAACTTGGTTTAATCAAAACAAGAATTTTGAATTTGGAAAATTGAATGCAGTCGCGCACGCTATTGGATGGCTTGGCCAAGTTCCATCTGCTAACACATTATATGCAACAGACATGTATATCCAAGCAAACGATGTTCAGAGAACGCCAGATGTTAGACTTCGGTTAAAGGTTAGACAATTCAGCAATTGGAGCACCATCTTCGTAAGCCCGAACATTGTCTCGGTGAATGCAATATCCTCTCGCAAATTTTCGTCCCTATTTGCAGAAAACGGCCCATATTTTACCACTTGTCTGTCCGTTAGTTAAAGTCTCATATACTCTTTTAAAAATAAACTACGGAGATAATCCAAAATTTTTGGTGTAGATCGCTCGATTACCTTAACGGAAACGTCTTGCTCATTCAGAAGACCAGAAATTGTCTTTCGATTTCTTGTGAGCGATTTATTACATAAACGTATTTAACAGTGCTAGTTGTAAAGCATACCTATCAGTGAACATTACGAATGAGATTAACAAAAAGGAATAGAGAATACTGAACCATAATGTAAGCAAATATATTAAATTCAACATCGGTCTTAAAACTAATCGACTATCGACTCAATACATTTTTTTTTAGTGCATTGTAGGAACAAAAGAATCGGTTCAAGGAGTTGTAATTCTCGTTTACAACCACAAATAAGACACGAAATGGATTACATAGAAGGTGATTAGTATGATAGTACGCTAGACGCACAAGACTCTTGAAAGAAACGTTATTCAATAATGCATACGACGTAGGCAGCAGGATTATCCATGACAACGACAACTCCATACATTTCCTTGAATTTAACGGTATGCCGTTATGATCTGACCAGGTGGCCAAATTATTCAAATCACCCTGGAGAAAATGCACATCGACTAACGCATCTAAAGAATGGTACACTTTTACATTACCGCCAAGCACTAGAACTCTGGAATTCTAAATGTAACTAAGGAGATCTTTATCAAAAATAGAGAGAGCAGAATAGGCCCAAGATGGCCTTCCTAAGGGAGGCTAGTTAACACAGCAATTGCGCGAGAAGGACAAGGATTAAGGAGTACCGTTTGGTAACTCCGTAATCATCGAACCATGTTGTCAACAAAGCCCAGACAACTGATCTTAAAGACCAATAGATTATGACCTGCTTTGCCAAATACCTTCGAAAAAGCAATGTAAACCACGTTAGTCTGCTTGTACTCCTCGACCGCTTTGAAAGCATCACCAGTAAGCACCAGCAAGTTGGTCAGCGTAAAACCATCTTGGCATGGAGAGATTATCAACGTAACGGCTGATGTTGCTTCAAAGAGCTTTGGCAATGCGCTAAGCTTGACAATTCCTCTGCAATTCTCAATACTACTCTTTGAGCCATTCTTGCAAATAGGAAAGACATAGCTAGAGCTCTAGGAGGAGGGAAAGTGGCCTTCCTTCAAGCTGCTTTATACACCTCTTTTGAGGGCACGCAGAGTGAGTCAGCAAATTGTTGGAGTGCGCAGGATGGAATACCAGCAACAGATGGAAAAATATCAAATTGGCTGACCACATATGGATGAGTTTCCGCCAATTCAACGACGAGTAAGTAGCCCGCAAAACGATGTTTCCGCCCATTTCGACCTTCTTTATCCCTTAAACCTAAGGACAGTCAATTTACAAAAATTCTTTTCCATCCCCAAAATCTTCTTTGACGATTTCGCAGCTGCTGTCATTGAGAAACGAAGAATAGGACTTATCCTAGTCTCAAATTGACATCCAAAGTCACTTTTCTTCCTTGCAAAATTAGGCAAAGGGGATTAGGAAAGTTTCACTTGAATGTGTTTTTGGTCCTGCGGCCTTCTAAACATTAGCTTGCTAATAATTGATCTTTTAGTTTCCATAGCTTATCTGCAACCACTTCTCAGATGTAGCTTGAACAAGATCTGTCCTCCTTTAAGATATTCATTGCACTCTCTTTTAATTCTCCTTTAATCGACGCAACCTTTCCTTCCTTTCATTTTAGCAAACTTTTGCGTATACTCACAGCAAGTGTAGAAATTGTTAGCAATGATATCCCATGGTATGCCATTATTTATGCATCAGGCTGCAAACTGTTCTGCGTGTGTTGGAAGCAATCATGTGCTCTATATAAACAGTGATATGTTTAATGATCCGTAAACCGTAGGATGAAATTTGTTTGTAACCTCTAAACTCTAAATTACAAGTGCACGCGTCTTATTTATCCATATAAACGGTGCACTGACAAATCATAAGCAGTAAAAATGGCATCAATAACATACCCACACACAAATAAAGAAATGCTGGGATATTTGAAGTTCGAGAGGGATATCAAAACATATCATCAAATCAAAGCGTATGGCACAATAAACGGTTTATGTGCCATACAAGCCATACAAGCAAGCCACACACATATGCGAATTTGCGCTGAGGTACGATGTATGTGGTGCGATGGTAGTGGAGATGATAAAGTTGCTGTTTTATGCAACGCGCCAGCCGTTACTGATGTTGCCGATGACAGGAATGGATGAAAATGGTGATGACTACGGAGTAGCATGCATACACACACACTGTTACTTTAAACAAATGGCAGCAGGTAAAGAAGCCAGTCGAGACAAAGAAACAAAAAAAAATGAAAAACATCGAACATCAAAGCAAACTGAAGCAATAGTGCTTGCGTCGGTTTGTTTCGTTTTGGTTTGGTCACCAACATATTTGGTGCTTTGTTGTGGTTCATAGCATTGCTTTACAAATTGAGTTACTGAGCAAGCATCAGCGTTGATATTGTTGATCGGCATCGTCAACCAGTTAGTGACTGTAATAGAGTTTTGCTTTCTAACAAAACCAAATCCATATTAGAAAAAAACAAAAAAATGAAAAAAATAGGAATACTTAAGCAACAACAGCGAGCAGTGAAATGATGAATGTCTATCAAAACATTTATATGAATGTGATTCTGCATACACATCTGTGCGCGTTTATTTGTACGTTTGCACGTTTGTACGTTTGTATGTTTGTACGTATAATACGGGTTATACATATTTTGTTGGTTCGGTATCTGATGATTTTAAGCAATTATATTGAACATCTTTTTCTGACCGAAACCAAGCGGGTTTGTACGTGTGTCCGCACATATCTGTAGACATATATTGAATCTATTGTTTGCCCGCTAAATAAATAAATAAATAAATAAATAATACCTTGGAGGAGTCGCAAAGAGAATCTCATAGATTTAAAATGCCCGCTATATGTACATAGATTTTTATAAATATATTTACGATCCATCCATTCCATCTTCGTGTTCGCGAAAGCTGTGAATGTACAAATTCCGTTTGACCATAAAAGTGACTTCTTTCGATCTCATAAAGATGTACCACCGCACACATGTCGTCCGCTAACTGTGTCTTTTTAACTATGTGCATATTTGTATATGCGCTTGTTTGCTTGCTTGCATTTTCCGATCCATGTTGTAAAAGTGCTGCTAGTGGCGCCTTTTGTTATCCAAAGATTTTTGTCTTTGAATAAATTTTCTTTGCTTTCTGCCTCCCCTCGGCTCCTCTTTTAGCTTGGAAAGCTGCTTTAATTTAGATTTCGTAAGAAAAAGCAAAGAAAAAAAATCAAGACACTATTACTCTTCTTGTTGTTATAATAATAAATACAGTTGTTGTTGTTGTTGTTTTTTTTTTGTCTTTTGCTTTTGCTTTATTATTGTTATTGTAGTTTTCCTTCAAAGTAAGTATCGTTTGTTATAATACGTTTATCATCTTTCATGCGTTTACATATGCATGTGTATAGGCACATAATATGCATGTATGTGTATGTGTGCTGACATGCTAACCTGATTTTGCAGCCTTTACGTAGTGATTTGATTATATTAATATTCTTTGGATAAAAAGCTCTTGTTGTTGTCGTTGTTAGCTTGTTGTCAATTTGTTGTTTACTTGTACCGTATGGTACTCAACGTACCTGATAATTTATGTCTTTATTGTGGAGTATCGGGCTGCAAAAAAAAAAAAAAAAAAACATACACAAGAGCACGCTTATTTACAACACACATACACACATACACATACAAGCATACATATTTTATTTAGTTTATTGAAAAACAAATATATATAAATATATATATAAATCTATATATATTTAGAAATGTATACGTATATATCATATCTAACGATATCATGGCCGAAATTATTTACTACAAATCAAAGAACACGGAATCGTTACAATTTATTATTATTACAATACCTGAAAATCGATTTGTAAATGTCAGTACATTTAAAATGGATGAACATAAATTTCATTCTAACATTAATAATGTGTATATATTCACACACACACAATATATATACATGTATAAATAGGTTTTCAAAGGCACTAGAAATTTTTATGCCCGTCTGCAAATGGATCTGCTTTTTATCGTAAAGAAAATTCGCCGCAGCTGTTGCTATTTTATGAAGGGGCTCACCACATGTCACTGTTACGTCAACTATGGTAGACAGAAGAATTTATTCTCGAGAATGTTAACCCTTCAAGCTCCTATGTCGACTATATATAGACATCGTATTTTTTCTATTTTTGCAATACGTGTGAGGAGATGATTTCTAAATGTCATTCGGTCAGGACACGCATTACTATAGATGAGACCCGGAATTACACATACGATCCGGAAACAACCGATAAATTAAGCGAAAATCGAGCCAGGACCGAAGACACCGCGCCGAAGTTGCGGAAAAATCAGCATATCGCCGCCGGGCCAAACATTTAACCGGACACAATTGTTTGAGTTTGCGGATTACTTGATGAACGCGACGAAATACATTTGGAATAGTAAATAGATGTAAAAAGGAAAAACTGAAAGTGGTCATACTTTAGGAAGAAACACTCAACGGGCAAAGAGTGGCATAGATATGGAAGTTATAAAAACCATGTCATCTGTTAGGAAAAAAGAAATTGACAATTTAAATAACTCGTGATATAATTAATTATATAGTATCGCTTTTTACGATGATTTCCAATTTTTTCACCAAATTTTTTATTTAATTTGCTTCTTTATTTACCTTGCGTTCTCTTCTTGCATATTTCTATTACACACCCACCGATGATATCGCAAATATTCCATTGGAACGAGGAGCCAAACTCGATATGGACGCAATCGAGTATCGAGTCAACCCAAAGTGCAATTGTAACGTTTTCATGTTTCGCATCATAGGATACCTCGATAAAGAGAACAGTAAACCGGCTTTTCGACTCGACAGTGGCTTCGTTAATTTTATTAACCCTTTGCACTTGAGGGTTCCGGAGCAAAGCGAATTAAAATATGTCTTCGATTTTGAGAGCTCGGACGTGCGGACAATGCGAATAATTTTTAGTTCGTAAGGACGAAGGCAAACCTTAATAACTCCATCTATTCTGTTAACAAATTCCAACTCGAATCTGTTAAGCGAAGTTTAATGCACGTAACGGTAAAAAAACTACGATTGATCTACGACGATAAAAAAGGTATGATTTTTCTATTCGAGCTGCTACGAACGAAAAAAAAATACGAGGGCAAGGGGTTAAATGTTTTTTTTTTTGCTTTCAAATACTGAATGTATCGTCTTCCGAATACTTAAGTCTTTCTTTTAATGAGAAAACAGGAGTACAAAGGGTTAAGGGAACTGAAGTAGAGTTAAAGTAAGCTTTCTAAAGCAATCCACTCGCACAGCTTTCTACTTGATTTTCTAATACGGATAAGTTGAGTATATTTTCTGCCTACAAAATACATACATCTTTGCGTCACACTTTTCGTGCAAAACGGAACGAGATCCTAGTATGGTTACCTCTCTATTATGCATTAGAAGTAATCTTTTTTTTGCCTTTTAACTCCTGTATGTTCATTTTATTGCTCCTCAGTCACACAACAAAAGGTATAAAGATAATAAACAGTAACGATCAGCGAGAAAGAATGCTAAACTCAGTTTAGAATTCTTTAAACTTTAATTAGCCGGAATTGCAGCCATAAGTAACTCAACATAAAACACTTGAATAGTTATATGAAAGAGATGAACGCCAAACCGATATTTATTAATTTTTTTTTTTGGGCTTAGCTTCGTAGGTGATGCACTTGCGGTTCATTATCGCAAAGGCGTTGCGATGCAAAAAAAAGAAGCGATTCGTTATTTTGAGAAATACGTGAAATCCAGCAACCAGCAACCAGCGACCAGCGTACCTTTGCTATGCGTTTCTTATTAAATGGATACCAAGATAGTGCTTAGCAGCACGGCAACAACAAACGTACAGCACTTTACGAAGTTTCTCAACAAGTGAAAGTCATATGAATGAAATGTGAAGCGGTCGATCTGACTAGAATCAGTTGCTTGCTTCTCTTAAACTTTTTTTATCTTTAGTATTAAACTTTCTCCTATTTTTTAGGCAAGAACTAAATGCTTATTACAATCGGTTTGAATCATTTGTTTGAAAACTATCGTGGAATAAAAGCGCTTCAGTTCATTGAAAATGCTTTGATTCACTGAATATATTGCCATTATACAGCAGTTTCTTCAGTGATCTGTGCCCGTAAACATTTTCTTTCCTAACCGACTAACTAAGTGAAACTATCCGACTGCCAGCATATTAAAATTTATCGATTATTTGTTGTCAAGTAAAAGCAGAAAGACAGACAGAGAGAGAGAGAGAGAGAGGAAGAGGGCGTTTATAAATTTGCTAAGAACTGGAGGAAAAATCCGATAATTATTTGTTGTAATTTAATGGAGGGATTTAATGAATGAATGAGATAAACATTTGATGTCTTCATATGGCACATGATCGGATGACGTTTAAACTTGAAAGAAATTAAATATAAGAAGCAGATCAAAAGAGGCAATTCACTGACATTAACGAAACCGAAGCAAATAAAACGATAATAATAAGAAAAGGAATTAAATGATTGGCAGATTTGCTAAAGATGATTATTTACTTAACTCAAGTTCAAATATGCAAAGACTTAACAATAACGATAATAATAATAATAATAATAATAAGAAATTCCCGAGATGTCTCTCGGACACTCCAAAGAGAAGAGAAGGAATGGGAAAGAGAGAGAGAGAGAGAGAGAGAGACAAATGTTTGGGAACAGTACAAATCGACTGGTAATCTATTGACTAAAAGACCGCACATACATATATATAAAAAATATAGGCTGACGGTGACGGTGACGGTGACGGTGACGGTGACGGTGAAACACCGCTTGCTGCTGATCGTAGATGATTAAGTTTTAAATGTTTAACTAATTTCAATAAATTAATGACAAGCAACTACAAAATATCTGGCGAAACCTTGGCGGACAATACGGCTTCAAACCTGAAAAAGCAAAGGATGCAAGTTCAATAACCACCACAGCAACGGCTCATAATCTTAGTTAGTAATCAAGTTGGCCACATCATCTTTCAAGACAACTCAAACGCGATATAGAGGATGAGAAATATATTTTTCTTTTTAATTTCATTTATATATGTATGTGTATGCGCTATGCATGTGTATGTATATGATTTTGCGGTTTGGTTTGGCATTCGTGTCGTGCTGCAGACAAAGACCTGGTAATCTAGCCATTGCACTCTGCAGAGCCATTAAAGATAATTCTGTGCATAACGCCCTCCCAGTGACCAAAGACTGTAGATTTTCGCTGTTGTTTTCTTTTTTGGGCTTCTCACGCAGGTTGTTGCGTCGTTCTTTTCTTTTTCTTTTTCTTTTTTTATTTTTTTTTTCTCAATTTTTTACAAATTCCTGGCATTGCATTTAGCTTTTTAAGTTTCTTCTGTTAATTCAAATGTTTATTTTCTTTAGTCAGAAAAATAAAAAAAATTTCCGATCTTCTCCATAGGTTTTGATTCATTTTAATTACACAAGATTTTCAGAAAGGATCCACAACTGGCCAAGAGCTTATAAGCACCGTACATTTATCCGAACAATTATCGGGTCGACAAAGTGTGTGCTGTGTATATATACATAGCTGTGTGTGTGTGTATGTGTGTGTATGTGTGTGTGTGTGTGTGTGTGTGTATGTGTCGTTTTCGTTTAAAATATCTCAAGTTGCTGTCTATATGCTTGCTGTGAATACATTATAACACGGCACTGGCTCCTTTGCTGCTATGGCTGATCTTAAGTACTGATCATCCACACGCATAACCATATAGTTGTCTATTATTGTATTTATTGTCGTTGTTTTTGTTTTTGTTGTTGTTGCTGTTGTTGTTGATTTCTTGTACCATCGAAATTTAATTTATCCTCATGTTACTTATTAAGCATCTTGTTGTGGTTTGTCGTGTTTGGCTAGTTGTTGTCGTCGTTGGCTTGTTATTTTATGTTTAGCGAATGTGCGATGTGTCCACTCTCCCAATCAATGCATTCCGCCATATAGTTTTTGTATACAAATCCAATAAACAAATAAAGGGTTTTCTTCTTTTTTTCACCTTTTTTGATTTTTAATCTCTTTTAAACGAGACAGACGGGCAAAAAATGACGAAGAAAAACTAACTTTTCAAACATTAGCCGCATTCACTTTGCCTGCTTCTTATTTTCCTTTTGCACAGTCGCACATATCCTCTCTGCACGTATCAGCCATGTCTTCTTTGCATGACGTAGCTAATGTCATTGTGTTTGTTTGTAAAACGCATTTACTCGTAAATCTTCTCATACGATTTTGTTTCCCTCGAAGTTCAGCGGGTGTGTTTGTTGCCACATATTGATCATTTTAATCGTTTGCTTGTCGTATAATATACAGATTCCTGCAAATCGTTTTCTCGTTCTTTTTAATATAAATTGCGAATGCATTGATATTCGCGTGTTGATTTTTTAATTAGTTGCAGCGGTGAGAGCTCATAATTTATGTGCCGACGAATTTCACATTCGTTTACTACTTATTTGTAATATTTTCTTCCACTAAAAGCATAAAGTTGAGGATAACGCAGTCGGCCTTTCTACAGATTAACGTAAGTGCTTGAGTAATTATTTACTTAAAGTTAATTGGCATTACATTGATTTTACATCCGCATAACAACTGCAGTCGACTCACTAATGAAATAAATAATTTCAGAAAATATTTCTTTTCCAGGATGCGATTAATTAATTTATTAAGACTTTGCTTCTTACATCGAAGCGAAAATGATTTCGTTGACATCACTTTGTCGCAATAAGACCCTCAGAGAACCGATGGCATGGTGAAGCGATTTTAATTTTTGTAGAACGATTCTCGATTTTCTCAATCACATTTTGTTTTTGTAATAATTACGTTTGCTCTACCGTTGAAGGTAGATGTGCCGGGCTTGTATGGCGTATGTGAAAAAGTGCACCCTGTCACAGAAAAAAAGAAGACTTTGCTCTTTTATCTAAAATGAAAATTCTCTCCAGGATTTTATAAACTTATTAGTTGTCGGTCAATTTGGTTTCTCTAAGGACCAGTTGATAATGAATATCAACAACAACAACAACAACAACAACAAGCGAATTATGATAGCAAGTAATATTACAGCAACGTAACGTAACTATCATCAGATGTGCTTTTTTTAATGTCAATGTAACGCTACAAATGAAAATGTATGCAGTTGGCCTTACTTCGCTTAATTGACGTGCTGGCACATTTTAGTGTCAACAATATCCGTTAGCCTTAAAAATCGATAAAGGCTTGCTTGAGGTGTGTCTTCGTTAAGCTAATTAAGCCACAGTTTGGGCGGCATTGACGAACATTGTATTTTATGATATTCCCTTGTTCCAGTTCTTGATGTATGTTTGTACAGATTTTACTTCAACAACCACTTGCAACTTTCCAATGTTTGATTATTGTTCGAAAGTTATTGAATTTATTCGTTTCATTTTTTGTTTTTCTACTACTAGCGAAGACTGCCTATTCCAGGCAGTTTATCAATAATACATGCAAACAAACATACATACATCTACGAGACGAAATTAATATGCATTCAAGAA
The DNA here is from genome assembly GCA_000688735.1 of Glossina austeni. NCBI lineage: Eukaryota > Metazoa > Arthropoda > Insecta > Diptera > Glossinidae > Glossina > Glossina austeni. The sequence goes on from KK502444.1 coordinate 1,069,791, forward strand.
ATCTATAAGCGACAACAATAGCTTAACGCTTAAGATGACATCATTTTTCAATGCAGTCAATCAGGGTTTTACCCTTGTTTGTAAATTACTTAACAAAGTTTAAAATGCAAAATACAAAAAAAAAAAGAAGTGTTTTCTCATACACGAAAAGTTAAAAGTACGTCTCTTCCCGTACCGTTAGACTTTAACTTATTGTCAGAGATATTATTGCTCGTTCATAGCTTAGGTCGTCAATTCTTATTCCAGACAAGGTCCTACATTTCGCAGTTATGAGCACCAAGGGATGTAAGCAGAGAAATATTTGTTTTGTGAAAACATTTGCAACGTTGAGAAGGAAGCCTCAGAAACTCTCAGAAGCATGAAATTCTGGTCAATCTGGGCGCACACCCAACTGCGTGCTATCTTTCCCGTTCGCGTACAAAATTTGCAGAAGAGTTTGAAAATGGCCGAAACAGGTCAAAGAACTCGCCTTCATCGCCCACACCCTTGTAGCACAAAAACGGTGAACACATTTGCTTTCCGTGATTTTTCTTGTTGCTCATAAACTACAACACACGCAACATAGAATAAATCAGCCGCGCCCACCCAGTAATATAGAGAATGAACATTTAGATCTTTTTCAGGATAACAGTGATGGGTATAAAAGATTCGGTCTCTAGTGAATACAATTTTCTTACTTGTTTAAGCAAAAGATTGGTTTTTCGCTTTTATTCTCTGATTAAAAATTTGGAAGTTTCATATTTGCCTTGCATTCTCACTAGCGTACAGGAAACTGGAGGAGATAAAACAAAAGTGTAGACGCTTCGAACGCATATGAAACCAAATAAAATTAGCAAAGAGTGAGGACAACAATTGCATCGCGAACAAGACAAAAATTCAATTATTGGAAAAGGCCTTCTTCGTGTGTATGTGTTTGTACAACTTTTATGTTTTGAAAGTTAAGTGATTGTTGACACACAGCCTCGACGGTGCAGCAAAGTGTATAATTGGTTTATTGCATTTATGTTGCTGTTGTACTAATAAATAAACAAATTTCAAAATTATTTCAAGCACAACTAGCAGACGTACCGACTCGTCTTCGAAACGGAGAAAATGTAAATAAATAAACTTGTCGTAGCGGTTGACTTTTAACTGTCATTTTTTCCCCGCTAAATTTGTTTTTTTTTGTTATTGCTAAACATACAAAGACGAAGATGGACCCTACCCACAAAAATTAAACGTGTCGACATAAATAGATGAGAATATACTCAAGAAAAAAAAAAGAATGAAAAAAAAAAAAAAAAAAAAAAAAAAAAAAAAAAAAATGAATAAATAAAGTTACACGTCTTCAAACGCCCAAACAAAAGGCAACGAAATATCATTGAATACCTAAACAAAAGAAGGTACAAACTGTCAAAAAAAAAAAAAATTAAAGATAAATATGTATATATATATATATATATATATATATATGTAATCAATAAAAAAATAAGAAGGAAGTATTTGAGACCCATGCGCTTAGATGAATGTATGCGAAAATTGCAATGCATTTTGTTAATTATGGGTTTGTCAGTTCATCAGTACGGTCAATATTTGCAGTTACCCTTTAGATGGCGTTGCGAAATCTTTGTAAACTTGCTCCGTGGCCATTAAAAAGAAAACAATATATGCCAAGAAAAGAGACAGCCAGACAGACGGACGGGCATATACGCAGACTGATACGCGACAGAAGATCCACGAAAGTGATTTAATTGAACACCTTATGCCGATCAACGGTACACCCTTGTGTCCAAAAACTAAGACCAGTTTAATTTTTTCTTTTTTAAATCCGTCTCGTCGTCTTCAAAGTAGTCCTCAAACCCGCAGTGAGCTCGTCGGTAATCGAGGAGCACTGTTCACATCACCCTGACTTTTGAGCGATATTGACGTGGTTTTTTGCCGTCTGGGATAACCTTCTGCACGATGTACGCTCGATTGAACGCAGTTCTCTCATCTCATCTCATTTCAAAGTTGAATGCAATTCCTTTGTTCAACACACTCACGCCCTGTAAAAATCGGACAAAATACTTTGTGTGTCATGCAAAACCGAACGCTGCTGAAACACTGATGGCGTTGGTAATGTGAAATTCGACACGGACATCATGCATTTTTTGATCGGGTCTCAAATGCTTGTTACAACTGGGAAGACAAATTCAGTATACTCTCACGGGCAAGAGTAAAGATATAAAGTAAAGCCTTGTTATGCACGATTGATCATTTTTCCAAAAAGACATTGTTTTGCTTCAGATTAAATGATAGTTGATTTCGGCTATCGTTGACACTCGTCGTAGCAGTGGCTTGTTCCGCAGTTGGCTGTAGTCTGTCATGTGCAAACCATGTTTTTCGCTTTCTTAATGATTTTAGTATGATTCACGATCGGGTATCCTTTATGTATGCAAACGTTGCTGTCAGCGACGACAACATCAACGTCAACATAGTAAATTCGTATAAAATAGTATTCAAAGTTTTGTTTTTTCTTCAATTGGCTTTGTTGATGGGTTTCATTTGTTTTTCTCTTGTCGAAAGTTTTTCAGTTATTTACTAAAATGTTAATCTGTCGCTTTAGAAATGGCCCGGCTGGGTGTGTAGCGTTGGTTACAATTTACCTCAAAAATATCTCCTCGAAATGCTACATCTTTCCCCCGATTGGCTGCAATGGCTTTCAATAATTTTAAAATACTTTAGCAAGACCAGCAAGACCAGCAAGACCATAAGAAGAAAATTTCTTTTAAATTGATTGATTTTATTTATTAAAAAAAAAAAAAAACAAAAAAACAAAACCAAGCGGCGAATATTCAAAGTTGAACATATAATCTTTCCTGTTTTTTCTCCTCAGTTATTTATTTAACATCTATTTGCCTTTTTTTCTTACATTTCAATTTAAAATTGTTTGAAGTGATTAACATATCACTTGAAACCGTGTACCAATATTTATTGTGTTTTAACGAATAACGAATAAACGTTTTTGAAGAATCTTTCAAAAGACAAGGCAATCGTTGAGCTGCAATCACCATAGCAATGGCATAATAAGTCAATGGTTACGTTTGTTACGCGCTGTAGTGAAAGCTGCGGCGAAGCCCTTAGATATCTTAAAATCGTATTGGCAGAAATACGACGACTGCAGAAGGACAAAGGGAAAATGTAAGAAGACGAAGCTTAATGTTCGACCAAAACCGGCTACTCTTCGCTTATGTGTCTGCACTGACTTCTTTTCATATGATTGTTTATTTTGTAAACAAAAATCTCTCATTGACTTATTAACACTCATTCATTTTAAAGATTTTGCGTTTTTTCTTTGTTTTCCTAAAACATTAGTTCGTAGATGTCTTCGCTTGAATGGTAATGAATGTTAAATATTTATAAACATATTCCCAAAAATTTTTCTCGCGCTAGTAGGTAATTAGCTTTAGTTTAGTTTAGTAATAGTTGAAAGGGTCTCCTTTTCCCTCCTCTATATTAAAGCCATAGGGCAATTGATACGTCCGTCTATCAATTTTTCTAAATTGCGCAATTTGAGATTTGAGGACTAACGTCATAAATTCGTTTTGCTCCCACACTTACTTTGGAAACATTTCGTTTCTTGGTCGTTAACCCAAAAACAAACTGGAGGAAGGTATGCGAACGAGGATTTTTCGATTTCGGATATATGTCTTGCTAATTGGTGACGCCAATCTAAAGTAAGACGATTTTCGGACTTCGACCTGAGTTTACTCGTTTCCGTTTACTGTGAAGCATCCGCTTTCGAGATAAGACGTATGGTTTAAGAAGGGTTTGACATAAATACATCAGAGTAATCCGCCCTTGTCAAAATGAGTAAGAAAACGAGCCTATAAGAATGAGTCATAACTCACTACACCCGTCTTTTGGTCGAAGTGTAACTAAAACCCGCAGGAAAATCTTGTATCAATTAGAACTAGGAACAGCATAGAAACCTTGCATCAATTAGTTAAAATAACCGCCCATAGATGTGTCAATAGTTGTAAGATGTCAGTCAACGAGGGGGATATGTTGTGCTAATACGTGAGGTGGCTAGAGAGGTACTAAAAATTAGATTAAGAACGCCTGGAATATGCCGGCGAGTTCCACCTCAAGAAAACAAAAAAGAAAATTTTATTCAAACGAATGTTCTGCTCTTTACACAGCATACGTGACGTGACGTAAAAGATCAAATTTTCACTTTTCGCGTACTTCCAGTGTTTCATGCGGACTAATTTTTGTGTGAAAAGAGACAAACTTGTTGCGTTCTTATTTACACTGACATATTTTTTTGGGTATAAACTCAATGCTTTCCTCAACTTTTATATGTTTTGGAAGAAAGTTTTGTTGTTTATTTTGACATCATTTCGTTCAAAAATAATCGTGTATGTAATGAGTTAAGCCAACAATTGTTAACATTTTTCGAATTTATTTTCTTTAACAGGTACGTACACGGCATCACTGGCTCAGCTTAGGCAATCTTCCAGAAAGCCTTGGAAACAAAAGAAAGGAAAAATGTACGAGGACAGAGGGACATTTTATAAAACTAGAGCAACTGATAACAGCGGTTGCTCACAAATTCATTGAATAACTCCTTTAATCGGACCGTTATAAAAATTTTGCTTTCATTTCATTGCATGTATTCTGCTCATAGCTCTTCATCTTTGTTTTCATTAATTAGGGCTAAAGTCAACGAATAAAATAATTATGTTATTCTGCGCAATCTATATATCGATATCGATATCGATCTGTCACTTGATGTACATATTTACGGAGACTATTTACAATTTTGGCGTGATTATAGTGGTGATCGTTTAAAATATAAAATCAAGAAAAACTTGAAGAATTTAAAGTTGAGCTGAAGGTACTTTACTTTGAAATAGGAAAAAAGTGTTAAACTGAGGCATAGCATAGTTTGGGTTACATTCCAGTTAATCAACTGTGTGTAGAGTAACGCATTTAATTAAATTCTACGAAACAAATCTTGCCGCCATCAGTTCACTTGTGATTTATGAAAGGACACCTTCAGCCAAAGCCAAGCACTTCTCTTTTATCCTCGCACTATTTTTATCTCTCTTCCTTTTACTACATATTTATAATCTATAGTTTATCTTAGCACAAAAAAAAAGATTCTAAATAATTAAAACCAACATCAGTCTTCTTCTTCTACTTTTTCTTCGCCTTTTTTTCGTTCGCTTCCTTCTGCGGTTTATTTGCTTTAATGGTGGAAAAAGTACAAGTTACTAATTTATTATCTGTAAACATTTTTTTTTTCCAAAGAAAAAAGCCAACAAAATCTCGACTTTAACATCATCTTTTTCATGCAGCGGAGGCAACGAAAAACGTAGCAGGTTAAAAAGCTATCCATCTAGTTATTTGTTTATGGGCAGAAAAAATATGTGAAGAAAAAAACAGAAAAAAATTTACGAAATCATCAGTTTAAACTAGAAGCAAACAAAAAAAAAAAAAAAATGAACACAATAATATGCAACATCTTCCTTTCGCTTAAAGAGAAGGTACACCACGAGGTTATTGCTTGTAGCAATTGTGCTCATACACGCTTTACTGTAGGTAAGCATGATATTTTGAAAAATGTAAAACTATTTACTTATTTAACTATTTAGCACAAGTGAGAGTGTAACACTTCGGTCATGTCGAACAGTGTGTTCGCTACTCCTCTACATAAACAAGAATTCATAGTCGAATCATGTTGGTTTCACATCAAAGAACTTAACGAAGATGTGCCCCCAACATGTTTTCACCTCCAGTAAAATGTAAAAGAAAGTGAGTTTCGTTTGGACCCACTCAAGCATTAGCATGAGTAGCCGAGCAGGTACGAATCGCGACTACCAACTCTCTGTTTGCGGAATCAAATCTCAGTGCGGTAGAGTTTGCTTGTCGATTGGGCACATGTCCACTAGACTGCGGCCACCATCGCTCATCCTCTTTCCTTCTCTTTCTTCACTTCTTTATGACCGTCATCGCTCAACACGAGTAGGGACACGACTGAGTGATTGGGCATAAAAAAAAAAGATTTAATTACTCTCTGTTTGCGGAATCAAATCTCAGTGCGGTAGAGTTTGCTTGTCGATTGGGCACATGTCCACTAGACTGCGGCCACCATCTCTCATCCTCTTTCCTTCTCTTTCTTCACCTCTTTATGACCGTCGTCGCTCAACACGAGTAGGGACACGACTGAGTGATTGGGCATAAAAAAAAAAGATTTAATTACTCTCTGTTTGCGGAATCAAATCTCGGTGCGGTAGAGTTTGCTTGTCGATTGGGCACATGTCCACTAGACTGCGGCCACCATCTCTCATCCTCTTTCCTTCTCTTTCTTCACTTCTTTGCGACCGTCATCGCTCAACACGAGTAGTGACACGACTGAGTGATTGGCCATAAGAAAAAGAAGATTTAATTAAGTTTATTCAGAACGCAATTTTATTGACGATCTTGAATCTCAAGCTGTGCGTTCCGAATATTTAGTTTTACTTCATCTGTTCCTAATAAATACGAACTTAGGTGAGAACTATAGGCTTTCGCGTCCTGGCAGTATTGACACTTGTTTTGCAGCAATGTTTATATTTTGGTAAAACTGTGCAAATCGCTCATTAAAAGTAGTTAAGAAACCTCGAATACTCCCTGTAGGGACGAATCTTGGGTCCGAACCACATACAAGTGCATATATGTTAACATGACAATCGGAGATAGTGCTTGATATAACATCAACGTGGATCTGATAGGTATTTTTAGAAAATTTTTCATCACCACTGCTTGTCACACCTCCTAAGACGTGAGGCGAAGAACTCAGAATTTGTCTCATTTAAAACTTGAGGCACTTGCGAAAGCTAGAAGTGCATGCATTTCACTAAAAATTCTTGTTTTCATTCTTCTGAGAGAAAAATTCCAAAGACTTGTAGGTCTAAGACTAAGATGTTAATGCACTCAAAATCTGAAACTGTATCAGTCCTCACTATCTGAAGATGTCAAGGGCTCTCACGAGTGCTGTTACAAACAGAATGAACACATAAACAGACTTCGCTTCTTAGCCAGATGGATATGTTGTTCATAAAAGCCATATGCTTGAAAAGCAATTTGAAAGGATAGCTGTATACGTGGATCGATGTGTGGATGAATAAGTGCGCATGAACACACGAAGAAGATGAATTTCAGATTTTACGCAGCCAGAGTCGGTATTATGTATAATGCGTAAAGAGCTTGTGTGTATTTATTCTGTCATCATCTTTCAAACGTAGTCAAGTCTTTTTTTGAATTTCCATGATTTTATCTCTTTTTCCATTTTGTGTAAAATATGCCTGCTTTTGTTCCTTTCTTAACAACATTGATCGATCATACGGTTTGTTGGCTGAGTTCGAATCATAGGATAGCTGCTTTACTGGGCTATAGTCTTTCGGAATTGGTTTGAATGTTCATTTCGCAGCGATAGTTAAGAGAACTGAATGAAAATTATTCAGTCAAGCGATTGTGACGCTGAGTCTATTCATCTGTCCCTTCTTAAAGCCTCGACTGCACGGATGGCAAGTTCTTACATTTCTAACTGCTTTTCAGAGGCACTTTGGCTCCAATAAAGTTTCCAAAGCATTTTGAGTGATTTGATTTCCACCCGTCTCTCCTTAAAGTTCTCTCCTTCTCCCTTTCTCTTTTGATGCTTCTAATAAAATTTCTTAACGTATGTTGCCTAAGACGTGCTGCTTGAACTTTTAGTCCAACAAACTGTTTACACATCTTTTCACATTCAGAATGATCTCTTGAGTTCATAGAGCGATAGAAAAAGAATCAAAAGCCACAAATTAATAAAATTATATGCATAAGAAAAAAAAATGATATTAAACTGGCTGCAACCGCTGCAATAAAATGGAATTATTGTCGACCCACCAACACATCATAAATAAAATGAAATAAAAAAACTTCAATGGCTCTAAATGTGTGTTTAAAAATTGTCGAAATCGAATAAAATAAAATTATCAGCAAAATAACACTGAGAAAATATAATTTAGACACATAAAAAATTGGAAAGACATCAACAACATCAACAACATCAACAAGCATCGACATCGTCAATGGAATAATAACAGCAACAATAACAAAAACAATAAGCAATGAACAATTGTTGTGTAGGTTTCAGTAGTAACACAACAAAGCATCTTTTCAAAAGATCATCACTAACGCTGGTGATGATATTACAGATGATGGTGTGGTTGGTATGCCTAGTGTTAGTTTACAAATGCATTATCGAAAAAACCAAAAAAAAAATTAATTGAAGGCGTTGAAAATTGTCAAAGGCAGGCGTAACATGGTAAGAGTCGCGCGTAAACTTAACGTTAGCAAAACCTTCCGTTGCCGGGCTGCTTGGCTGTCGGTGCTACTATAACAACCACCGCTCATAACGCGCTTAGCTGTTTTTGGCGTTTTCCGAGCCCACTTTTAGCAAACCAAACCTCAAAATGAAAAGCACACCTAAAAATTTTCAAATCGCATAAAAACACACACACACACACACACACATGCATACATGAATTACACACACACATATATATATATATAGATTTAATACACACAATGTTTTCTCTATTTTTAGCTGGAAGAAACAGGAAAAAATCGTTTTTATTTACTATTTGTTTTAAGTAGATTTGTTAAGCTTGGATGCATGAAAATTGTGTAAAACATGGATCGCAAATATTTCGACAAAAACAAAACAAAACGAAACAAAACTGCAAATGTTGACATTTGCAGAAAAAAATTGTCTTTATTTGTGTGGTTTCTCTTCTTTTGCATTTTTCACAGCAAAAAAAAAACCAGGTTAAGAAAACTAAGTAATAAACAAACAAGTGTTGTTGTTTTAGTTCTTTTTTTTTTTTATCACTTTTATCAGAAATATTTCAAAAATCTTGAAGTTAATTTTCCAAAAAGATTTAATTTTTTTTTTTATCTCTCATTGCATTCGCGCTTTTTCTAACCCGTTAAGTTGAGATTTATTTGCGCTTAATTTATACTAATTGCTTATGGTTCGTACAAATTATTTTATCACTATTTCGTTTTACAAAAGTCAGCTGAGCACCTTAATTTGCCATTTGGTAACCGCGAGCTGCCAGCCGCCAACCACGAAATAACCACCGTTCCACCGGCAGCGTTAATATCACTTAACCTTTTTCGCCAACTGATTTTGCCATTTTATCGTTACTCTTAGTTTTGAGTTTAATTTTTATATTTCATTAAAACTCCAAAGCAGACAACAAGTGCCACTTCTAAACTATAGCAACCAAACACCCAAATGAAAAGAAAAGAAAACAAAAAAAAAAAAGAAAGAATAACTCGCCCATAATGAACTTGTATACGGCAGCATAATGCTATGAGTGCTGATCTCCGCTACATTTTACTTAACTTACTCAATACTTACAATAAAAGAGCCACAGATCGATTTATTGGCCTTGTAGCGAGCTTAACAACGTTTGCAACAAGGTTAAGAAAACTTTATTTCGTCTCAAATTGAAGAAATCTTTCGCCGATAAATAAGGACAAAAATTTCTATTCTTTTGCATGCAGGCCCCCTGTCGAAAACTTGTGTTGACCTTAGTTTTGCTGTTCCTGTCATTCTCGCTTGGTTTAGTAGTTTATGTATGCTTTATGCACACCTTTCTCAGAGCCACACCTATTTTCTAGTTATAGTTCTACCGGAGGCTATACAATAAGAGTGACCATCGGAAATCCAGTGCCTTTTCCTTTATAATCTATTGCTTTTCTGTTTGACAGCAACGAATATCAAAAATCCGTGATGACTATTACCTCGATCACCTTGATCAGTCAGTCTAGACAAATCCTTTCCTATCGGACTACTATCTGGCAGGGCTCTCTTAAGGGCTTTCCCGCACAAGTTGAAATGGATATAATTTTGCAGTTGCACGATATTATTCCAATGGGCGGTTGAATGCACTAAAAAAAGAAGGTACGATCTTCTTTTCCTTTACACCTCTTTTCGAACTTAGTTTGCGTAGTCAATCGGCTAAGAATCACATTAGAAGTCGTAATGGCTGGCTTCCCTCCAATTTTTCCCATTGCCTCTTGTAATGAGTCTTCTTGGGCAGGGTAAGCTCAGGGCTCCCCCAGGACTCCTTCAAAGAAATTTATAACAATAAAAAAACTTGGAGCCTTCGGCTTTTGTTCTTATTATTTAGATTTATTATTTTCAGAGGAATTATATAAGCGATTTTTTAGGGGAGCGGAAGAAAAACCAGCGTGGTGAACCGACTCTTGCTTAACGCTTTCAATGTTTATTATTATAATTTTTTTTTGTTCGTTCCGAAAGATTAGATTTCGCGTTTTAATCGTATCGCGAGACTCTCTAGCTGCTATAACACGACTGAAAAGCCAATGAAACACTTAAACAGTCAACTGTGTCCTAATTGCATATAAAGAGAAGCTCGCGTGATCTCATACACAAGAATAAGTTAACCGAAATGTGAGACCAAAATGGAGTTGAGACTTTGGTCCTCACCTTTTTAACATCTTAACAGTTGATATCACACGTTACAGAAGTTTTCCAGAAATTTTGCTCATTCTCTCACTAATACGTAGTTTTTGACAAAGTTGACTAACAAGTCAATGGCCTCGGGATAAAATATGAAGGGCGGTAGCGGTTCCAGTAAAGCCGATAGCTTTAGATGCAAATGCTTTAACACTTTACGCTTAGAATTTGTTCCAGAAAGTCATCGTGTTGACCAAAAATTTCTCAATGTTTTCCCGCACCTCAATATATCGAAGAATAGTTTTCTTCCTCAATTTTTTCGGCCGAAATATTTCGATCTCTAAATTAGTTTTCGCTATATAAAATATGTAAACTCGATCAGTCCTGCGTCGTGACAGTCGAATATTCCTTCGTAGAAACTCGTCAGCTACCGATTGTTTCATAGTTTTTTTCAAGCCGAAGTCAGCTTTGGTTTGTTCATGACTCTAGAAACTACTTTTTGTTTGTTATTTACATTCTCTGGAAGAGAATTTTTAATTTATTGACAAATAGATGTTGGCAGGTATGTCATCACCTTAGCCCTACCTGTGATAAAATTGTAAACTTTATAAGCGTAATAATCCTTACATAACGACAATAATGCTAATAAAGAAAGCCTTAGCAAAACGTAAAGTCTATTAGTAGCCAAAGATGGTAAACACATGAGTAAGAGAAGTAGACGGATAATGGTAAAAATCATGTGGCTTTATGGTGATGAAGCTAAAAGTGGTTATGCAGTGAGCAAAGGCTCGCAAAGCTAAGTTGAAATGTAAATTTCAAAGAAGTAATCAGTTAATAATGAAAAATCGACTATAAATGAGTCAACGACTGCAATAAGTTGTTGCTGTTGACAGGAAAAAAATAAACGAACAACAAGAGCCATAAGAGGCGTAATGCTAGCCAAGTATATTGGGATGATCTTATGAAAGTTTAGAAATTCTCTTCTTTACTTAATGAATGGTTAAAACATCGTCTGCGTGTGTTTCTGCTTTCTTGGAAACTTCTCGGTAAACATTCGGCCAATGCGGTCACTGACTGTACTCGATGTGTGGTCTACCTTAGTACTCGATACGGTATAGTGACATAAGCCACCAACTATGAAGAAGAATTGTAATTTAAGTGGAAAATTTACTGCCGCTCAAGTGCTTGCTTGCCTGCCTGCCTGCCTCCTCGTTCATCTAAAGAAAGTAAGTTCAACTGAAATTTTAAAAAGTTTGAATACGAAATTATGACAATGTGACAACAATATGTTGTTGCTGGCAATTTAGAAAACTCAATGTTTAATGTGCGTTTGCGGCCGCTTCCGCCGCTACTTTAGCGCTAAGCAAACTACTCATCGCTATGACGATGAGAAAGATTGCAGCCTTGATATATAATCAATATTTAACATAACTTCTAATGGTTTATAGACAATCACATGGTGACCGCAAATGCGTTAATTCTTTTGATAATAAAGTAAAAACGCGTCCGTTTGACAATTTCTGTGTCCACACACATACGTTTCCATACATTAGTCATTGGGTTTCTTTTTACAGATAATTATCAATTAAGAGAAAAATAACTTAAGCGAGCTTTAAGTTGCATTTCTTTGCCGTCTGTTGTGTCTTTTTAATTATGTGAAAGAAAATGCTTTGTTTGGTAGCTTGCTTACGTTGGCAACGTACACGATTGTCAATAATTTTAAACCAACATTTGTTAAAATGTTAGTGTTTACCAGACATTTACACATAAAGCGCTTATCATTGTCGGGACACTTGCATCCAGAGGTGGATGAAAACTCTAACTGTAATGGGGACTTAACTTAATGGCTAAGCCGAGCGAAAAATAAAGAGTTCGTTTTTGGAAAATCGGTCCCACACACACACACGCACACACTCTTCGTTTTGGAAAATAATTTGTAATGCCAATGCTTCACCACCAAAACTTGATTTGTTTCTTGTTAAACGAATTGCGCGCGGTTTTGCGCGGAAATGCGATCTTACATGAGCCAGGTGGACACATGCAGCAGAAATGCACATAATTCGATTAAGAGATAAAATCTTGCAGTACCTACGAAATACATTATGAACGGTTATGTTCCGTTTAACTTGTATAGACTTTTTCGGACGTTTAGATAAGTCCATGTTGGACGGATTTCTTCATGAGAAAAACGAAATCTCCCCTTTTTGTTTATTTATTTCTTTTCTTTCGCTCAATCTGAACTAATTTAAGGTTTTATATCATGCCGTTAACTCGCCGTCAGTGCACTCATTCCATTAGTAAGCAATAAAAGATTTTTACTTACTTGCGAAAAGAGTGCATACAGCGCTTGCAACTACGCTTAACAAGAGGAAAATCCGCCTAAATGTAAAAACTTAACCAACGTCTACGTTTTTATCGCATTTTCCATTCAATAGCAATTTTGTAACTTGTCATACATTTTACTCACACGCATATACATGCACGCATACATTGATATACATTTTGCTAACAATTTTAACGTTATGTTTGATTTTATTCCACTTTGCATATGACAACAGATTGCATGTGTGTAGTGTATTAGGAGTTGCATGTACCTGTTTAACGATCCAATGACTGCTTTTTAAGCTCGCTGCATAAATCCTTATAAGGGAAATATTATCCATATTTTGTAATAATTTAGCTGAAATTAATGTCACACTTTTCGACTTGATTCGGACTTCTGTCGTCTCTCGATAGATAGTTTGTGGGTTTTCGTGTCCAAAGCATTGCATATACAAGAAGTTCTCTGACTGGTTATGTAATTTGTCTAATTTCAATGAATTTTTGTTTTGCTTGAAACAGTAGTTAAAACTACATAAGTAATATCTACTCAATTAGCTTATGATTGCACTTGCGAAAGGTATTTGGTTTTCATAATTCCTAACTTGTAAATACGAATATACGAATAGCTGCCAATATACCGTCTGGGTGGTTGATTAAGACTACGTTTGCACTCAACTTCCCAATAGATCTGCGAATCTTTCACATCAATCTACCTTTATTTGTTTATTGTTTTCTTTTTTCTCCAACCAGGGATGGTCTCCTTTTGGCTGGAAAGTCAAATGAGAAAGGAGAGAGAAAGAGCCCAAGCGATGTGTCGTATGCTTTTACTGACTGAGCACTCACTATAGGTTCGACTAAAGCAAACTCTGCCGAAAACTGAGATTAGAACCCGTAAACGCCGACTTTGCGATCGCGATTCCTACCTATGCAGCTACGCAGACGGGCTCGTTTGGTTTTTGCTAGCAAATCAAGCGTAATCTTACGTTTAATACCTCTTTAGCTATATCAGTATAAAGTATCAGTTCGGTTTGACTAAGGGTTTGAAGCCGTGATGCAATCCGATCTTCCGATTTCTGATTGTACAAATCAATGGACGAATTTAGTATACCTTCGTACTTCGCGGTGGATGCAAAAAATAGAATTTTATGGTTTAAGTTTATTATTAGATATTCATGATAATGCTTAAGAGGCTCCTTTCACGCACGCACACACTGAGAGAGAGACAGACAGAGGGACAGACCGACATATACAAGCTTTCAGTTCAATCTTTTAATTACAGTGTAGCTATAATAAAATCTTCAAATCATCATAATTTCCTGAGAGTATAAATTATAATACAAAAAACGTGTAAACCACATAAAATAAAAAATTTTAAATTAGAAACCTAAGCGCCGTTACGAGAAGAGTATACCTTAATATTAAGAAATACTCGCACAAACTAGCACAGACATCATCATTAATCATCAACACCCCCATATATAAAACCATAAGAAACGTCAGTAGAATTGCAAAACTTAAAGAAGTTAAAAATCTCTTTTATGGCCAGTAACACAGTACACATAAGAAAATAAAATATAAGAATGAAATGATGAGGAATTTAAACGCGATTTAAAAAAGCGCGTTTTTCCAACATTTTTTGTTTTCTTTTACCTACTCATCTGAAAATTAAGTTTAATGCGAGCGCGCATGTTACCTATTTCCAAAAGCTTGCTTAGTGGGCGTAACGAAAACGCTTACGAAAATTGGATCAAGAAGATGGAGAACATAGGGGCCGATTATCGCAAATCCGCAAAGTTCGCAAATTTCAATTAGATTTTCCCTACTCCTCTCTATCCCACAATAATAGTAGTAGTCGATGCAGTCCTGCATTTATTATTTTAAACAAAGTAACGAACATTTCCCTTAGTTTGTTTAAATAGTTTCTAGACATTTCATTACTGGATTTTTTACACATTTTTACTGCGAATCTTTGCTTTCTTTGCATGCCTGAGCTTAATACTCGTGAATCCATCCTTCTTTTTAAAAAACTGTCTCTTTGGCTCAGTTTACTTTGTTGATTTCCATCAGCGGACGAAATTGGGAAAGTCGTTATACATCCCCTTTTTTTTTGATTAGATTAATCTGGAGAGTGAGAGATTTGCCAAAGGTTCCTTTGTAATGCCATGAAATATTGTGTTTTGGTTAAAAGCGCTACAATATGGTTTACGGCTTCATTCTCCCCAATAAACTTGATTTCCATATTCCCGAGGTAAGCCCAAACGTTTAAAACATGGTTGATTACAGCTTATAGGATGGAAAAAACTGGATCTAGTCGTTGCCAAGGGAAAATTGTTGGTTTGCAACTTCAATCCTGCACAAATTTGAAGCTATCAGCGGAAACATTTTGAAATTTTCTTTTTAAGCGCTTTAAGCGCCCATCATAGACTTTTCAGCGGATTTTGTTCTTCTTTCTTAATATGATCAAACACTCGGGGGATGTAAACTGTAGGTGTAACAAAGCCAGTCAAAAACAGAGAAAGGAATAAAGAGGGGACGCAGGCTACTAAGTATGTGTCCTGTCCGCTGAAACCTGGCTTCTACAGACTGAGGACTTACTGTAGATATAACCAAGAATGCCCCGTAGTACTGAGGTTTGAACCCGCGCACATTGCCTTGGTAGTCGGCTTTCTTATTTACTCGGCTACTGAGGCGACAGCAAATGTGTGAGACTTCACCTTTTCTTTAAATTTTTGCTACTTTGTCTTGCCATCGGTTGCGACTGATTTATTAGGAAAGCGTTTTTTTTTATAATGATCACGGTTTGTAAGTTTCCTGCAAGTAGTCGAATATTTGATTTTTGATCTGTCAAAAGGAGCAAGAGTGGACTTTTAATGAGAT
Source organism: Glossina austeni (assembly GCA_000688735.1). NCBI lineage: Eukaryota > Metazoa > Arthropoda > Insecta > Diptera > Glossinidae > Glossina > Glossina austeni. The sequence goes on from KK502444.1 coordinate 1,085,467, forward strand.
ATTCTCACTCGTTTCTGAATCCTTTCATTAAAACAAAGAAAAATCCTTCTTCTCCTTCTTGCACTTCGTTGATAAAAGTTTAAGACCTCTCCCCTTTAATAAATGATTTTTCATTACATTGCAGGCTCGGGTTTCTTACGCTTATTTAAACAAACTTAGCAATGTGAGCCAAACTCGGGAAAGAGCACACGTGGCTGGATTAATTAGGCGTCTCTGATGAATGTTTGTTTGTAACGAGCTACCCACTACTTGACGGACGACACAAAAAAAAAAAAGGGCGGGACAAGAGTCAATGTGATCCAGGCAAGAAGTCAAGGGGAGAAAGGTGTAATTCTTCAAAAATTTTCTTTGGAAAAGCAGCGAATATTTTCATAAAGCAATTTTTTTTTCTTGAAAAATCTTCATTTATTATTCGCGAAATCTTTTTGGGTTAATTGTTTTTTGCTTTTCTTTTTTTTTTAGGCATAAACATGGTCTCTGTATGTTAAACAGTTCATTCGCACCTTTATTGTTCAAAAGATTGGAAAAAAGGCCATTTCTCTACCTTTAGTTTAACGCTTGTCTTTGGCGGAGATGGAAAAAATTATAATTTTGTATTTTTGCATTTTTGCATTTTTGCTTTTTGCGCATAATACTGGTAGACGCGATGCGGTTGTTTGTTATGCAGATTAAATGCAAACGATCTTGATAATGACATTAAAAAGAAGCAAACGTCTCGCAGCTTTAAATCGTGTGTCTGTTTAGCTGCCAACTCCCATAATGCAACAGCAGCAGGAAAACATGAGAGCAGAAGCAGTGCATGCAGCATCAGCCGCATCAACAGCAGCCTCAGCATCGTCAACATCATTTCAATTTTGGTCTCTGACATTCATGAGGCTAACTTGTGCTTATGTGCGTGCATAAGCGTGTATGTAAGCGATCTTTTCTTTTTATTGCAATATTGTTAACTTGACAGCTTGAAATTCAACCTCTTTCTTAATGGCTGTTGCTCTTGTTACTGTTTGTCCATTTTGCAGAAAATCTACTTAGTGTGAATGATACATTGTGCGTAGATTTGGGTTTTTTTCGGCGATGCTCTTTTAAGCCTAACAATCCGAGCTGAACTGCCATCCTTTCAGCTTATATATGTATGTACGGATACGCATATAAACAAAATAATTTTGTTAGTGGCCATACAGGACAGACAAAAGTTTTTAATTATGTATAAACAAGCGAACTTATGAAATTAAAACACCGCCGCCGCCGCCGCCGCCGCCATCGTCAGTATCACAAGAATGTGCAGATTTTTATCGTCATGTCGTTTCGAAATATTAAACTTGTTCCTAATTAGGTGAAAAATGGATAGCTTTGACTTTATGTGCATATCCTAAGCACATATATTTCGGTGAAATTAATTGCTTTATCATCATTCCAGGCCCCGATTGATGAAACGAGAAAATGCATATGTTTGTAGCTACGCAATGAATGAATTTTATCTCACAATTTTAATTTTTATTACTCGCTTTTAAACGGTAATTACTTATCAATAATTTTTTATTGCATGGGAGACGGCCTTGTGTTCATGGAAACACCAAACTTATAAGCCCCGAGCTCTTCTCCACTTTGTTATAATAAATTGTTGTTACAGTTGTTGAAGCAACCTCTCAGTATGGATTACCGAAAAAAAAAACCAATAGCAAGTGCACCTGATTAGCCGACTTTGCAGAAAATTGTCGAGTTTACATAAAATATTTCCATAAAAAAATTTTTGTTTTACTTCACTTACACATGGCTCGTGTTATGAGTTACTTTATAACGTTGCATTTAAACAAGCAGAAAGAGAAAGCTTTTGAGCCGTGCGCTAGGCATGGTCAGTCCATGTGGAACTTGACTTAACTTGTTTTTGGAAATAGTTCCACACAGTTCACATAGGTGAGTGAGTGATCCGTTACGTAGTTATTAGATGTTTAAGGGAATAATAGCAACAAACATCTTTCAGACATTATGGTTGCCTTTGGCGGACACTTAAATACCCTACACCACTTTGGTGGTCATTATAAGGCACCTGGTCGCAAAAAGTGCTCCAATCCGAATCATTTCCTATGACTTGCGTGCTTGGCCCGAAACATTCCTGCGGATCAAATTTCATCAAAATATCTCAAAAATTGAGAACTGCAGATGAAACAAAAAAACACATGGGCCGATATCAGGCCGACAAACAGAGAGGTCAACTTAGATCGGTTCCGATAGTGCTTATGAATCGATCGGTGTAATTAATGGTGCGTCGATTTCAAGTCCTTGTGGGCGTTGAATACATCCCAACAACAAACTTGGTATAGGGCTTAGTAGCATCAATTTATTTACATACTTCTCTTAGACGCGTAAATGCTATATATAATAACTTTATGTCAGTACGGGTGTAATGGACGGTCGGATAAGCGTTTTTTTATTAAATTGACGGGAAGTCGTCAAAAATATATTTGTTTTGCGTTTTATAAATAAAGCGTTTTTGGTAATTTTGTTGTAGGTGTCGCACACGAATGGAAGAATGGAAGAGAGCGGGCGTGCTTGAGAAGTTTGAATTTCCAAAGATTTAAAAAAAAAACAAAAAAAAAAAAAGAAAACGATTCTTGGTTTATACATACATACGCTAAATTCATTTTCTCACAGATTATATGCATTTTTTTTTTTTTCCAAACAAAATTGTTGCCGTTGTTATCAACAATAATAATATATAAACAAAAAATAATTGCCATCTTCCGTTTACATGCATCGATTGTATCGCGCATAGCAAACAAAAAAGCAGAAAAAACAAAAAACAAAAAGAAAAAAGAAAAAGGAAAAAATCGTACCCGGAGACTGAACAATGGTACAACAAACAATAAAATTACAATAAAAAAAATAAAAAATGTCGTACAAATACTACAACCGATAATAATAATAAGAAGAAGAAGAAAAAATCAAAATAGTGAAACACTTTAAATCAAAAAAAATAAAAGATATTTACAACTGTGCCTTGAGAACACAATCAAGCAACAGGCAGCAGGCATCTACAATAACAATATTGTAACGAACAGCAGCACATATGTCATTGGCAAAGGCCTTTATAGCATAGAGAAAAAAAAATGTGTTATTCAACATACACATACCAGCATACATATATACAGCACATATACACGCATATCTATCTATGTATGCGCTACGCTAAGCGAGCGCGCTACAACTAACCAACGTAAAGTAAAAAGGCCCTACAAGTCTAGAAATGTTTGAAACGGACAAAACTTGGGCAACGCACGCTATAAACAACACTTTTGTTTATCGTACTCACTTTGAAGCAACTATTGCACAGACGTAGCAGCAATCAATACAACCCATAGCACAATGAATAGAAATTATTTTTATTTCATTTTTTTAATATCGTAAGCGAAAAGGAAAAAAGAAATAGCACAGAATATAAACAAAGCAAAAAGTAAAAAAGTATAAGTACAAAAACAACAAATGCACGACTTTTAAAAAGTGATCAGTCAAGTGATTGGTTTCGCTGACGGTCTTGCCTGGCTGACTGGCAATGTGTGTGAGCCAAGTGCCGCAAAACCAAGGCAACAGAACGTTTTGTACATAAGTTTATTGTAACAGAGTTTCTCTTACTCTTATTCTTATTGTTGCACTAGTTGCACGACAATACAACACACATTTACGTTAAGAGTCAACTCTTTTTTTTTTTGCAATTTTTATTATTTTTTTTTTTTTTTTTATTTTATTTATTTATTTAGTCTTTTTTTTGTTCTTTTGATCTAAGAAGCATAGTATAGAAGAGTTACAATCATTATCAAAAGCATTGGCGAAGGCGAAAACACTGGTTTTAAGCCATAACAATAACTACAACGAACACTAAGTAACAGCATTAACGTGCTTTTAATGTTTAAGACAACAACAATAATAACAAAAACAATCCGCCATATAATGCCACACGGCATGTAGACGAAGGAAGGCTAACTCAGTTAACTCAGTTAACAAATTCGCAACGACATTTAGGGACAAAGTAACAAAATCAAAATAAAATAAAAAGTACAATACAAGTGACAATTGTTGATGCCATTACTGCTATGGTGAAGACGCGGCAAGCAGCGGAGAATATTTTTATTTCCTTTTATATGAAGACAAAATGAATACTCTGCCAAAAACCTTTAACTTAAATATTCATACACTTCACATTTTAAAACAAGATGACGATGACGATGACGATGACGATGACGATGACGATGATGATGATAATGACGATGACGACAACGACACCAACTAACTGATACAACAGCTGCTGACTTTCTGTAAATGGTTTTTGTATAGAAATTAAAAAAAAAAAAAAAAAAAAAAAAAAAAAAAAAAGTTTCATACTTATGTTCACTTTTACACACATTTGTTGGTAATTGTTGTTACACCTCCTGCCGTCGCAGTACCCTCTTATATCTTTACGGTTGCTGTTGACGATGAGAACAGTGCTTTATTCAACTGCAATACATTGTTGCATATTTCAACTGTGATTACCGCGCTATGTGTGTCTCACTGACACAATGATAAATGCTTGAGCAGGTATTTAAAGACATTCGCTTGTGTCGTCTCTTAAAATGAAACTTCCAACGCACTCAACGTTGAAAAGTAAAATTGAAAGAAGCATATATATATATATATATATATATATATATATAGATATATGTAAGTGACTATTAAAAAGTAATTAAAATTAAATAATTAACCAAGTGCTCGACGAGTCGTGTTTGATCAGCGACCACAGCTTTCCTATTCGTTTTGATTCGCGGACATAATGCTAATGCTATTATAGGTATTTACACTTTTTCCTATTTATTCAATATATATATATATATATATATGTATATGCATATATATGTATATATATACATATATTATACATATTAACTTTCGTTTACTGTTTGCGCGTACTGTTAGATTGATTTAAACCAATTAAAAAAAGTGCAGATATCCAGAGAAGTTATTGATAGTCTGTCGCATCCGTTCGGATCTCTTTCAATCAAATTATAATGATTTCTTCTTGTTAATGCTTTGTAATCGTTTACAAAAACAGAAACTAAAGGTTTTTTTCTTCATTGATTGTTTTGCTTTCAATATTTCCAACATGATGCCAATAAAAAAGGCTTAAAATATCAATCATCGTCACCGGAGTCGTTTCGTAGAAATTGGGGGAAATTTTTACTTTTTTACTTTTTTTCTTTCTTTTTCCTTTTGGCTTTGAAGAAAATGAAATCAGAAAACTTTTACTTAACAAAAAATAATCGAAAATCCAATTCAAAATTTCATAATAAAAACAAATGAAACCAAAGATCTCTCAAAGTCACATTTGATGATGTGGAATTGATATCCTTAATAGCCCGTTTTCTTTTCTGCTCCTCTCCTCTCTTCTCTTCTCTTTTTGGAATTTTTCTCTTTTTTCTTTTAGTCTAATATTTTTCACATGCAATTAAATAAAGAAATGTTGGCGCTGATGAACGTCACTACAAATTAACATTTTATCATTTTGTTTAACGGACACCACCACGGAAGCCATAAATTTTCCACGGACTTAAAATCAAATCAGCAGGAACCGCATCGTAGTAATATTAGCACAAAACGAATTTCAATATAAAGTTTAAAGCGGGTATCAAATCTGAAAGCAGGTAATTATTATAGGCTTAAATTTTAACGGTTCAACTGATAATTATCATCAACATCTTATAAATCTTAAAAGGTTGAGGATTTATTGATCGTGGAATTCTTTCTGCCAGAAAATCTTCTTGCAAAGGCATCGTGTTGGTATAAAGTCTAAAGCCCTCCCTTTGCCTCTTTCGCGTTGAATATCTCTGTACATATATGTATATATATATATATATATATATATATATATATATGTGTGTGTGTGTGTGTGTGCATTCATTGCCGGACAGATATAAACACATTATCGAACCGAGTGTTATTATTTATATATATTTAGTTGTGCGTAACAGTGACTCATTTGTTTGCCATACGATTACGTTCATAATAAGTTATGAGTAAACGTTTGGATGGATGTTTGTTTCTCGGTTTATGCTTTTGCGCCTGGCCTGTCTTCCTTACGTGTAATAAAAGATTTTTGTATTCATGTCTTTGCCTTTTTTGCCTTTTGTGGATTTTCTATAACATCATTTGTTGTTGTCTTTATTTTTGTTGCTCTTACCATTGTATCCAATGTAGGTCACATTTCGTCTTTTTCGTTTTCAATTTCCTTCTGCCTCAATGCCTGTCTATGTACGTATATTATGCATGTGGGGATATATGGTGGGAAAATTCTCCGATCATATATTTATTAAACATCTCCGCATTCCCTGTTTTGTAAACAAGTCAACAAAGCGGCAGAGCTTTTATTTTATAATTCACTTATCATTGACTTTTCTCAAAACGGAACTCAAATTTTCTTATGAGAAATTATTCGATTTAAATAAAGCGGAATTCAGTGCATGCGTGTAACTACATTGCGATCTGATAATTGATGAGCAGCAATGTGAATTTAGCTTAAGTCTTTTTCTTTTCCCCAATCGCCAATCCGGGGCACATCGTTTCAAATACTGCCCGATGTGTACGGTGCGGTAGCACTCACTGCAAACAAAAGACGCAATACTGCACGCGTTCTAAGATTTCGTTTCAGGACTAAAGCAGAATGAGAAACTATCGGATGGTTGGAATTATTGGTCTGGTCATCTTAGTGCACTTAAATGGTTTATTACTTTTCAGGCACCTCCAACATGTCTATAGCGTTAGACGTACAATTTTTGCGTTGAATTTTTGACAAACAGTTTACGAAAATTTCAGTCAAAGAAATTTCAAATCAAAAACTCCTACGATCGTATTCGGAGCAACATCACAGAGACGTCGCAAGGCATGTTCGTCTTTGTGGTCTTCGTGACTTAGCAATTTCCCATTGGAACGAAACACATATTGAAGGGCTTGATAACGCACTGCTTTTTGTACACGACGGTTACTCATAGGCATCATTTCACCTCCATGTTACGCCCAAAGGCATGGTCAAATTGAGGAATTTTTTTCTCTTTTAAATTATGAATTTTAATGAATTGGCGCGAACACAAACTGCAGTCAAAGACTCGTGCTGCGGACTTGATTGTCAGGTCTCGATTTCTTTTATAAGAGCATTTGATATGCACTCACGAGCACGAATAGGAAATGGTAGGGGCTTATTCTCCTATGCGGCAGTTTGAGAAGCCTGAGAACTTTTAGCATTTAGAATAACCTGGAAGCGTGGAAATAAATCGCTGGCTTTCTTTCATAACTCAACATTCACGATTTTCTAACCGAGGTTCCTTAGACAAGTAAAACAACTCGGTGCAGAACTTCCAGATCATCCAGAACTTGCACTTCAAACTTAATATACTTACACTTACATACTCTTGCACATGATTATGAATGTGTGAATATGTCTCGTGCAAATCATTTTAACTTTTAAATAAAATAACAAATTGTGTGGCCGCTCACATCCGATATCACATGGGCAGGTCCGGAAGGCGAGGTCAGAGTTGATCTATGCTTAAGCATATTAAAATTGTTGGATGATACTTTTCGTTCCTACGATAGCGATGATGAATCACATTTACGACAGTCTGCAGTCATTAGTTTGGCCGACACTTAAGTTGTAGAGTTCTGACTAAATATTCAAAATTTCTTGATAAGATTCGAATTTGGATCAAAATGCTTTCGAATAATATTTTTTCAATATTCGTATCATTTACAAAAAAGAAGAACGTTCGCAAATTCGTTAGCAAATGAACGGGACTTGAGTTTGCCTAAACCAGGGAAAAATTCGGAAGAGAATATGCGCCTCAATAGACAGGAGATCATTTTTTGTTAAAACCATTCATCGAATCGAAAAGGGGCTTTTTGAAAGTGCGGGGCTCAAGTAATAATTGTGGGAATATCCGTTCGCGAGAACATCCAACTTGGCGAACGTTTTTCATCACATAAAGCTATCGTTTAGTGCAAGCAAAGTTTAGTGCTTTACAGAGGTGTGAGAAACTCAAGTCGTATATGAAACAAATATTTTGGGGCTCGTTGGGCAAAATATATTTAGGACTTAAGAGATCTCTTATTTCCCACCTTTTCTCTTTCAACTTAAGAGTTCCTGAAGGCAAAATCGAAACGTTCAAAACAAAATATACTGAATTACGCGTTTACATGAGAAGAGGAGGCAATTTTTTAATGCCCCCATAGCGTGCTATTCGCCACAGTTACAATTATTATGTTGAGTGTTTTTCTGCGAGAATTTAAAGTGAGTTTTAGTAAAAATTGGTGCAAATAGCAATAACAAGGTTAGACAATACGCGATCTGCCCTTGTTCAAGTGTTATCCGCAAAAGTAATTTTCATTCATTTATTTCATGGCATTCCTAAATCAATCATTCTGTTCTGGCTTAATATTAAATAATTTTAGACAATTTTCATTCCATTCATTTGCTTGTATATGTATGTCAACAAATCTGTGGAAACAAGACGAAAGAAAAAATTCTGTCATAGATGAGTATTTTCTTTTGGGGACTGAAAGCTTGTTAGTCAGTCTTATAAGCAATGATTGTTGCCAGCCGGGAAACTGGAAATGACGAAAAAATAGACAAAAAAAAAAGAAAAAAAGAAAAAAAGAAAGATGCTACACAAACGATGCCATGATCATCATATTCGAGTTGAGCGTAGTTTGCGTTGAATGCTAGTTTCAATACTTAGTCGTTTCCCCACACACAATGCCAACATGCCAAGAACAACAGATGCTCGAGCATGATCATCATATCAATGTTACAAGATTTACGCCACGAACTTAATGCGAATAGAAAAACAAAAGCAAAAAAAAAATGAAAACAAGAAATCAGTACAAAATAAATGTTTTTAAATAAGCACTCGATGTAGTTCAAGGGGAGAGTTAGGTAGGTAGGAGAGACACAATTGCAAACATAAAGAAGCACAAAACAGGAACAAGTTCCACCCAAATGAATGGAGTAGAAGATGGTCGACAACGACAGCTAATACACAGACCGAATAGCAGAAAGAAATGCGTCTGCAAAACATGAAAATGGAATGTGCTGACAGTAAGTATGTGTATGCGCCACCCTTTTTCAACAACATGATGGCTATAGAAATTGCCATCAAGTTTACATCGACTCATGTGCCTTAGGAAAATCACCAAAGCGCAAATAATTATTAACTGCAACGGCAACAGCAAGAGCAAGAGCAAGAGCAAGAGCAACAGCAACAGCAATATCAATACCACATAACATAGTTACACAGTTAGTTTGTAGCAATGGGTTCGCAATGGCCACATGACTTGTTAACGCGTGCAATGAAAGTATTTAGCGACAGGTTTTTATTTTCTTTTCAAATCATTTAATGCAGCCTGCTTTAAATAATACGGATGCGTACACGTTCGCAGCTTAGAAAACTCTTAGATGGAGCCGAGCAAGAAAATAAAAAAAAAATATTAAAACAGCGTCAAAGCTGATGAACCAGCCAGCTTTTAAAAACCAATAACAAAAGCCACAACGTAACAATGGTTGAGGAAATTAATGTTGTGTCTTAAAAATTGTTAAAAACACCACCAGTCGTAGCAATTCATAGATGAAGAAGGCCCCTTCATCAACATCATCGCCATCAACATCATCACCAACAGCAACAGCAACAGCAACAGCACTAGCAACTGCAATAAAGCCTAAGAAGCGTGTCGCCAATTGATCGTGAATTTTACTAAGAAAAATGTCGCGACGATTGTGAGACACACTCGCGTATATGTGGCTAGCAAAAAAAGGACAAAAATTAAAAAAAAAAAAAAAAAAAAAAAAAAAAAAAAAAAGAAAAACGAAACGACGACACATATACAAAGAAAATGATATCGTTGCTAACTATTAAACGGCTGCATGCAGTAGAGCAACAAAAATAAATAGAAGTCAACAAGAACAAGTAGCACATAAAATAGCAGAGAATGCAATTGAAATTGTGAAGAATTACGTGAAGAATGTCAAATGTAGGAAAGAATAACAGCAACAACAATAATAACAATAACAACAACAACAACAACAACAACAACAACAACATTAAAGAATAGTAAGAACGATGCGAGTGCGATAGTCAGCAATTTTTTATGCACATAATAAAAGTTTGCCATCGCTTCTTTTTGTAGTTGTAGTTGTAGTTGCTATTGCTGTTACAATGACTGCACAAGGTAAAGTTCAAAGGCAGTCTTACTATCGGGCGTTGCGGTAACATTGAATTGCAACGAATCAACGAACCATTCAATTGAGTTGAAGTTCATACTCGCATGCGCGCAATTTCAATGTGACTGCAATCGCTTTTTTTTTGTTTTTATTCAATTTGCCGGAAAATGAGAAAAAGAATTTTGCTAAACAAGATTTAAATGGTATTTTGCATATTACTCTGCCTGTGCTAATAAATACAAACGTGGACCCGACAAAACGCGCGCATTCAAAATTCACACTGTTTTCTAAAGCTGGTCGTGAAAACTACTACTCTCCTCGCTCCCTCCATTAATTATTTCTTACTTTCTTCGATCCTCTGGAAGTTTCTTTCGAATCATATTATGACGATCAGGTGACGGCAAATAGAATATGTTCTTATGGACCTCTTAATTCAGTGAATACAATGCGCAGAGGAAACACTTTACAAAAAAAAAAAAATATGTTTTCAAGAAAATTAAAAAATTTTTTTTTATCTTGAAAAGCAACCGACAAGAATTTTTCAAACGAAATTTTCAGTTTTCTATAATGATTCTCCAAAAATTATTGTTTTTAAAAAAAAAAACCGCTGTGGCTTGTTTCTTCTGAATTTCTGAATTTCTGAATGAATTGCCGCAGTTTGCAAAAATCCATCTGACAACAATAATAACAGCATGACGTTCACTTGTCAAGCGAGTGAGCTGATGATTTGATTTCACTTAGATTCTCCGTAAACCCACATATATATGTAAATAATTTGTAAAGGAGCATAAGAATCCTTGTCTATTTGTGTGCTTGTTCTTCTTTTTATTGCTTTATTAAAGTCGGTACCGCGGCCTTAAGAAGTTCCTCTACCTCATCGACTTTATAGCAATCACAGCGTTCTGTGTCTGAAAATTTTAAAAATCTGAAAATTAAATGCTTGCTCTATAGCGTCGCTTAGGAAATAACGCGTTCAGGCATTTTATGCTAATTACCTACGATTTCAATTCTGCAGTTCGAGCGAGTTATCGAGTAGTAGAGAAAAGAAATTTGCATTAATTTCATGTTTTTTCTCTCATGCGAGAAAATTTGGCAGAAAAACAAGCAAAATCTTCTAGAAGGGAAACAGAACATTACCAGAGGGAGCTTCAGTGACAAAGTTGAATATTACCCTTATCGCTCGTGTACCGTTGATATGTTAAATGCAATTTCATCGACTGAAATATTAAAATTCATCAAAGAACTAACTAAATGTATATATGTATGAGGCGTTTATTTTGAAACTGGGGCAAATTCATTTTTGCCAAAATGGAAAATGATGGTAACTATAGATAAACCTTAATATGATCTCTTTACCTCTGAACAACTTATAAACAAAAAGGTTTAGGTTCCCTAATGTTTGGCAGATGCAAGTTTAGTTTTAACGGTAATTTGAAGTTTATTTTGAAAGTAGTGCAACTCCACCTGAAATTATAGACTTCCATAGTTTTCGTTATGGTCCAGTTAATAAGTACTGCGCAGGTTAAATTATACCATCGAAAGGATCACAAGAACTAATGTCTTGCTGTCCGAAGCACTTACACTATGTCATAGCAAACGCATCACTGATAACAATACCAGATAAGTGTTACAAAGGAAGCACCCGCTATACAAAACCTCGATGGAACAACATATTGAATTTAAAATTGTTGATTGATCCATCTTCACAACGAGGAAGATCAACTAATTTCGAATATATAAAGAGACCTTCTTTGTATGGAAAATGTGAATCTATTACATCCGACAACACATATGATATATAATATAATTTGAACAATAACAAGGAAAATAATGAAAAGGAATCCAATAAAATGGAATGAAGAAATTCAGGTCATGCTACACAAATGTATATATAAATATATCCAAGTTAGCCAGTGGCGTGGAAAAAGGATTCCAAAAGTTTTTCATTTATAAAATCAATTCATTGGCACATGGTGCGGACATGTCACTAAGTATGTGAAGCCTTGTAATTGAAAAATGTCTGTGGACATGCATACACTAAAATAGTTTGGAAAGTGGTCTCCACTATTAAAAGTTGATTGTTTTCCATTTCAGTACCATTTAAAGGGTTTTGAAATACAGATTTAGTTCTTGTCTATGCATTCGTTGAAAATAAGTTTTTTTTATCGAAGATAATGCTCCACTTTACTGAAGTTTACTATATGCCAAAGAACAAAGACTTCTTTATCATGTGGGAAAGATGGCCTGAGTTGTAGTATCTACTGTTAAGTTTAATTTTCAACTTTTAATAATATTTAGAAAAATCTTTAAGAGCAAATTTTATATCCTGCATACACACATACATTATGTAATTAACAACGAGTTCTTCTATGTTTTGTAAATATTTCATTAACACTTACCGGTGGTGGGTAGCGAAGTTAAACTCAAACTTCATAAATTTAATCTATCGTTTCATAGTTAGCTTAGAGATTGATAAAGGAGATTATATTGACTATTGAAACGTTGATAACGATTAGCTCGTAATAATGTTACGATTTCTAGAAAAGCACTTTTTTTTTTTCATCATTAAATCTTCTTCCAATTAAGTTCAATTAGTTTCATTTTTGTAGTAGCTTTCTGAAGACTTCGCAATATTTGCAGAATGTTAAACAGATACAGATGTAATTTTAACTTGCCACTTTAGTAAGACACTCGTGTATTGGCCGGTCTGTCCGTCAGTTTATCTGTCTGTCTGTCTGTTTGTCTGTCTGCTTCTCTTTAGAAGCGATTAAATAAATACAATTATCAATGCGGGCATTAAATGACGATTGACTTGATTCATTCAATAACAATAAATAAATAAAATGAGAAATCACAGGTAAGTGACTTCCGGTTGTCGCGTCATTATTGTCCATCAACGCTGTCGTCATTATCAGCTATGCCATCACGAACGTCATGATCATCACGCGGACGCATTAACATCGCTTAAACTCAGCCAGAAGGCAAGAGTAGTGAGTGCTCTTAGTGTCCGAGCATATGTATCAATATTTTTTTTTTTTTTTGCGGCAACGTTCATATTGATATCATTGTGTTGTGTTGTTTTCACCGTCGTTCATATTAAATTGAAATTTATTTATTTTTCTTACACTGGTTTTTCTATCGTTCTTGCGTTAATGCCGTTTATTCATTTGTTATAATAAATGCTTTTTAAGTCTATGAATATGTAATTATGTTCCATGATCATGGAAAAAGATCACAAATGTTGCAAATATTCGCGGCTGCTTTAAAAAAAAGGAAAAACTAGACTTGAGAAGAGACATCATTGAAGTTCATTAAGATGCCACAACTATTCTAAGTAAATAGCTGCAGAAATTTTTGCGTAACCAAAACAAGTTAGTGAAGAAAAAGGAGAAACGAGGCTTGAGCTAAGGCGGGATTGAAGAAGCAAGAAACTGAACCCTTTAAATATAAAAATAAAGGCATAATGCCTAGGCTGAAAGTCTGTCATTTATTAAAGTATTTAGGGTTCATTTGTCGCACTTGTTATTACTTCTTAAACATAATCACCTGATTAGCCTCTGATTTGCTCACGTCTTTCATTTGCTCTTATGCTCTTAGTTGTTAGCTTCGAGCTCGATTAAGTCACATAAGGTTTAGAGACGAAAACAGTCACATCAACGACAACGAACTTTGTAGGAGAGTAATGATCGAATCATGGGTTAGCGGTCATGATTCTCGCCGTTGTCTTCTTAGACACTAGACAGACTTGCATTACACTGCACTCTGAAGAAACCATTACATGAAAAAGGTTTGCAGTCTCTAACAACTCTCTGGTGGAAAGAAAAGAATATTAGGGCACAGCGAATGAATTTGCAAAATTTGGATGGTGTTAGGGCTACTTTTTGAACCCGCTCCCACAAAAGAGCATTTTTACAAAAAATTAAATAGCCGTAAAAGGCAACGAGGAGGAGTTTCGAGCATTTCACTAAATTCATAAAAACTTATGATACAAACGTATCATGGTAAGCGAAGTGGTGTGGTGTGCGCAAGGATCGGCTTTGTCGGTCTATAACGCTTTAATTGATTAACTTTATGAGTATGTTTATTACTTGAAGGCAGCCGTGTTCGTATTCGCAAATGTCAATAAGTTTAAAGATCTGCCGTTTACATGGATTTTTGGAAATTATCAGAGAGTGTTAGACTGGCATAGCGAGATGTTAGTCGATGACGAATGATGTGGAATTTATTTTTTTTTTTTGCGTGTAATTAGGAAACTCGCTTTTTAGTCCCATTTCCGTTTGTTTCATTCAACGCAAGACATCTAAAAGGGACTGGACTATTCGTGCTGAAACGTCAACTCTCACTAAACGTGAAATGAAAATGTTTGCATGATTTACGTCCGAAACCAATGGTTTTTTCCAAGCACATCTATCGACAATTAATGCCTTCATATAAAGTGCAATGCAATTAAATTCTTGCAGTTACGATGTGATTATGTGCGCGAATGAATTAATCGATGGCTTATTGAGAAAGGTTGTTTGCGAAACCAGTTATTACTTTTAATTTATACGAACGTACGATTTTCAACGGCTTTAAAAATTATGAAAGAATTTTAGTTCAAGTTTTATCAAAAGTAGTGAATTTATGAATAGCGATTATGAATAGCAATCGGGAACACAACATCTTATGATCAAATCAATTTATTCAGAGAAAAGTTCAATGACCAACCTTTCCATTGGACTTTTGTTCTTCGCGATCACGTTAAGGATCATTTGTTTGGTCTCATAAACCCCTCACCGCTCTCAATGATCTTAAAACCTTAAACTATTCGTTTTATTGGTGAAATAAGAGCAGATCTATATGGAGACGTAACTAAATATTGGTCTCTCAGAATCGAAATTGCGCGAACACTTCACCTGAGGTAGTTTTTAAGTAAAAATGTCTTAAACTAACATCAAATCACAATGTTCAGCTTCGGTCATAATAAATTTGAAATATCATGGTTCGTGGTTTAAGCCTCTTCCCATATGAGATTTCGCAGGCAGAAAAGCAGGCTCATGCCACGAACTTCAGCCACAAAATCGGCTGTCAAAGCAGTAATCACACCAGGCCAACAGAATCGAACAGAAAGCAGATTTTTCTTGCACTATTTGTTCGCCGCTCCCCTTGCTTTGCTTGTCCACCTTTGCAGTTATCCAAATCGGTGTCTCACGCTCTCTTTAGCACCGGATTGAGTAACCACGTGTTTATATATTTACTCAGAGTTATAACAAATCAGTACACGAATGTCAAGATATTTTCGTAGTACGCAGTTAAAGAGATCCTTTCGTACACTAACAAAATTCTTATGAACGTAAATGGTATAGAAAACATAGAAAAAAGAGGCGTGTCAAAAAAGATTCAATTTAAGAATATGTGTACTGTAGACAATAACAACAATAGAAGAAAAAGCCCCTTTCTCTTCGATTCTGTTGTCCGGGTGTAATTTCTGCTTTGACGTACGATTTGCGGTTGGGAACTAAAGCGCTGACTTAACCGCGGTTTTTTTTGGAAATTGGTAAGAAACGCAGTCCGAAGAGTAAAACGCGTAAAAAATGAAGAGAAAACTGAGCATTTTTTTTAGCAATACATTTAAGTCATACTTGCACAAATTTTTTAGGCTTAAATACCGAAGACTGGATATGCCCTGTTTCCCGCTCAATGCGTTGTAGCGTTCGAGTTTCAAAGAGTAGTTAGTTGAACGTCTTTTGGTTGTTTTAATGGGAAAACTCGATTTTTCGTTTATGGTTGACTTTCTTCCCTTTCTCTGTTTTAGAAGGAACTATCCCATCATAAGAACACATCTCACAGGTATAGTAAAATCTATACACCAATCGGTTTTGCGACTATTTCTCGTTATATCTTACAAAGAATGGTGTTGGAAATCTAGTAAGATTCGTGTCGCGTGTGATTGTGTGCAACCCTTTATTTACATTTATTAAAATTCCGAGTACCGCTCTGTATCCACGTTCAGTATCCACGTTCGTACTGCCGCACTGTATCCACGTTCAGTACCTTCGTACTGCCGCACTGTATCCACGTTCAGTACCTTCGTACTGCCGCTTTTCGCGCCATCAAAATTTCTCAGTTTTCTATGACATAAAAACTAAAATGATTGCTTTCTTTCTCTACATCTCGAGAACGGCTGTACCCGATCCTGTGCAGAATTTTCCCACATAAAAGAGCTGATGCCCATTATTGTTTTCATAAACGTAACTCCGGCCAAAAGCCAAAGCTAACACGCGCAGCTTTATTGGCAATATTTGAATAAGCGATTGAATTTGGTCCCAAACTACTCGCATTTTGTCCGTGTTGTGCTCTTTTCCAGAAGTGAAAAAGAGAAAAAACAAAAAAACGATAGAATTTTTTTTATATCAAAAATTATTTAACTCTTTTATTATTTTCTTTGGTTTGTCTAAAACGAAAAGAAAAGTAATGAAAATTTTTATGTCTATTACAGAAACTGAGAGGAAAAGCGATAAAAAAATTAATGATTATGTTTTAACTACGATATCTTTCATAAGGAAATTGCTAACGTTTAGCAGATAGTTGGGGGGATTGTGCAGGGAATTTGCACGAGATTGCGGAGAATTACTTTAATGTAACTAAATTTCATAGTCATTTATTAAATTAGTATTTAATAGTCGACCTTGCCCCCTTACTTATGCAACTTGGTCTGAGCACGATGAAGGCGAAAGTGACTAATTTTGGATATGCAACTTCGATTTCGAAAAGCAGACATACAGCGACACAAAGCGATAGGCACGGCAATATCGAGTCTTCAGTGCACGCTATATCCCGATTATTGCATTTTCATTGGTTTGTCTACACATTAAAAGCCTTCAATGTAACATATTTAACTTCCTTTAGGTTGACAATGCACAAGCAGACGGAATGTCTTACGCGCCTTAACGATGAAGGAAACTAATGAACTTTAATGTACGATTGGAGAGGAGAAATAAATGAAACGAAAATGTAGAAGACAAAAAGTAAATTTGACAGGAGGGACTCTTAAATATGACTGTGTCTTGTCCTCTGCTTGCTTGCCGCATACACAACTGTCCAAGTATAAGTAAATACGCATTTTCATAAATGATATCTGTTTGTATGGCTCGAGATTCAAATAAAATTTTAAAACGACAGATACGTTTAAGACGACCGACTCAAGATGACTGACTGCGTTGATTAAGAATAAACTTTGATTTCGTAGATTACATATCGTATAATGAAGCTGTCAATGGGGGTAACTATGAAAAAAAGTAAAGGGAAAAGGTCTTACTGCGAAGGAATGTGTGTATAAGCGAATCTTCGTTTCCGATTTAATTTTCTGAAGTTTTAATTTAGTGTTGAAAAATATTTACAAAATGAACAGAGATATCTCGCGCATTTATATTGACGCGAACAATAAACACAATCAACTGCTAAGTGCGAAAATTAAACAAACGTTCAACTGCTGCAACGACCTAAGCTCATTCTATTGTTTATTTACTCACTTGCTTGAAGACAGACATCATCTTTAACATCTTTCCTTTGGGCTTGCCATCTGAAGCGGCTTGGAATGTTTTATGGGTTATTGAATCTGTGTGTGTATTTAGAAGTTATAAAATTCAAGAGAACTGGAAAAAAATGGGGATCTAATGTAAACAGAAAAATCGATTTCGCGAACACAAAATTCTCAAAAAGAAATACATACAAAGTAAAGGGAAGCAATGCGTAAATACTCTCCCCAGGCGAGAATCGCGATTATCAAGTCAGTGTTCGATGATTCAAATCTTTATACACTAGAGTTTACTTTGGTCGCAGCTATTGCGAGTAGTGCCCAGTCAATAAAGATATAACACCCATCGATTTGGTCCCCATTCCCTTCCTGGTCCTTCCTCACTTCTTCCTGACCGTTACCACGTTACGCGAATCGAGGACATGTTGTGAGTGATTGGACTTATATTTATCTATATATTTATCTATATATTTATCTATATATATATATAAATATTGTTAAGGCAAGCAGATTGGAACTCGCTGGTAGTTAAAAGGCATAAAAGCACAACTTGAAGTATGTTGAGTTTTAATTTATTCATTAAAAGCTGTTCCCGATAAAGAAAACTTAAATAAACATCATACGAGTAATTAATTTGGTGATAAAAGTGAGACAAATGTTGGATTCCACAACAACTTTGTGATATTAAATTTCAAAGGTCGCGTACGCAGTTTCGTCGCTTAATCGATTGCGCTCATAACTGTATGTATGTATGTATGTATGTGTGGATATGTATACGTATATAGATATGGATGGCAATAAACCGCAAGCAATTATCGAATGACACTTAAATAAACACCTACATGTTGAGTGTTGGCTGTTGAAATTTGCGGCAATTACCAGTTGATCAGCCGGTCTTCGCTTCGTCTTATTCTCTTCTCTTTAACTGCTTTAAATGCTTTATTCGTTTTCAGACGAGACCAAGCTTTAATTAAATTTCATTGATTTAATTGATTCGCTATTAACTCTTTTTTAGAAGAAGAACTCAGTAATTCTCTCAATTATCCGAGATTTGTATCAGATTGCAAATGACTTTTGTTTCGCAATAGGGTTCCAACAATTTAATTGAAATGATTAATTAACCGTATCTTTCTTTGGTTCCATAATATAAAGCGTAAATCGAATTCTTAAAGAGTTCTTTCTTGGACAGAGGAGAAGAGTTGTATCGAGCATGATAGGTGAAGAGACTAAAGCTCTAAATATTCTCTATACCATTTCGAAACCATAGCTAACGAGCGGTAGAAGCAAATACATCTTGGATTGAAACGGAAAGTGTTCTTAAAGAGTTACCTGATGTTCAGTGTTCAGCTTACCTCTGATGCATTTGATGGCCAAATCCCCGTGGATGTCGATTAAGGTGGTAAGCATGCGAGTACTTTTTGAAAGCTCCGGGAACTTTATTTAACAAATCATTCGATTTTCCATTTCGCGACACCTTACGACACTGATGAACTGTACTTGTTCGGGAAGAGGCAGAATTGCTTGCTCAATGCAAGCAGGTAACCCCTTTTCGGCTATCATTACTGACTAGAAAGGTGTTGAATGGTTAATCCGAAGAGATGTAAACTTATAATTAAAAGTCAAGGCTTGATGAATAGGAAAAGGAATTGTAATTAGTTTTTCATGCTTGAAGTGTTGTTTTATACAAACTTCAACGAATTTTAAAATCTTGCCAAGAAAACTGCATGGAAAAGCATAAGCGCTTATAACTAGCTTGGAGCAGACGCGTAAATAAATACATTACACGAGTTGTTAGAAAAATTCCACAATGCCTTCGTCGTTCTGTTCATACTGATGAGGCATTGAGATGTGTGCGGGAAAGCTTAACTAAGAGCTCGACCATTAAACAATAATAAAAATTACAACCCATCACCATAAAGAAATAAATTCTCACCAAATTGCATTAAGAACAAAAATGAAATAAATACAATACGATACAAATACAAAAACAACAATAGCAACTTATTGATGAGATAAACGGCAAACGATGACGTTTGTTGCCGACCGAGAAGACAACGGTGATGATAACGAACATGACCGTAATATTTCTTCTGAACTTGTATGCGCGTAAATGTGATGCGGACGAGATGATACAGAAATAAAGGAAAAAGAACAAAAAGTATAAGAAGAAGAAGAAAAGAAAGAAAATTAATTACAATTTTTATAGTATGTAATGAAATAAAGAGATAAAGTACGTAAAAGCGTTTAAAAACTAATTTTCTGCACATACACACACACACATACACACACCACACATTCTCTCTCTCTCTCTCTCTCTGTCTCTCCTTGCGTCGCCCTGTTTTTGCGTTTTTTTGTTAAGTTTTATTTTCCTTCTGATATTCTCTTTAATGTTTGTGTGAAGTCATTACTAACGGGTTTGATTGTTTTGCGAAGATCGCTGAAGTTAATGAAACTGACTTTTTTGTCTGCCTTGTAATCATTAAAGGGGAAAATAATTAGAATCTACCCAAACTAAGATTTTTAACAATCATTTAACTATGAAATCGATTTTATAGTTAAGTGCATTTTTCTTAAAAATTCCTAAATTTATACTCGTATAAAAAAATGTATTGCAAGAAAATTGCATTTCATTTACATCACCTTCGTCCATACCATTTGAATGGAATTCTCTGCACAAGCTCTCTGCTCAGGGACTTTCGCAATAGAGTTAATAGAGTTAGCGTCCATGTATGGCGAGCCATTGTTCGCCCAACTTAAATAATATTTCAGGGTACACTTCTCTCTTTCCAACTGAAGAAGAGTTCTTCCACTCATTATTTGATTCTTCAGCAAAAATTCATTCCTATCTTGAACTTTTACTTTCGTTTACTATGACTTAAGCAAAAAAATATTAAAAAAATAAAAATTATTCTCACATGAAATTTTTTCTCACACATTTTTTTGTCCGTGCTATTAGGTTTTACATAACAAGTTATTGCTTTTCGTGGCTTCCAAACTCTTCAATATTATATTTTACGTATATTCAATTACGAGTGCAATTGTCGTTTAATGAACTTTGGGAAATTATTTACCGCAACGATTTGTAGCTACTTTTTATTTTTATTTTTATTTTTATTTTTATTTTTCTTATTTTCTGCTTTGTTTTGTGTAATATATTCTGAAATTCTATAGTTCGTTCTCGACCAGTCACCCGCTTTTTTCAAAACCATCACTTAACCACTTTTTGTTAGAAAATTCATTAATGAGATGGCGACGTGAATTGAATTGCTGCACAAATTGCCGTAAATTATCATCGTAATGATCGTAATGATGATAATGATGATGACGATGATGATAGGCGTGTGTCACAGTACAATACATATGCGACCACACAAAACAAAACTTAACAAATTGTTTGGGAAAATCGGTCGGTTTTGCTTATCTAAATATGAAGATCATGCACAATAGCGGCAAGCGATGGATTCCGCATCTATAATGTTAACATGGACTACATTTTTTGGTCCGTGTAATAATTTCATAAATTATTCCCTTTCTTTTCATGTTTCTCTCAACAACAACAAACAGACAAGAATTACTTATAAGTTGGAGAATTCCTTCTTTCTTCAGAACCAGTGTTTACTTAAAGCTCAACTTGGATGTCTTATGCCCACCATTTGAGCATACGCTTGCTACCTTTTCTCTTTCATTTGTGACATCCTACAATCCCCATACAATTTCGATAAGCTGCTGAAACGGCTGCACTTCTTTATCATCTAATCTTCTTTCTTGATCACCGCAGAATGCGCCCTTTCACGATTGTAGAAATTGTGAAAGAAAACTGAAACTTGGCAGCCGATCGTATATGCGAAACGGGCACTGGCGACGATTACGTCAAACTGCGCGTAACGTAAACGCGATTCACGTACAAACACATGCTCTTACATGTACTTATCTTAAAGTCGAATGTCAAAGGTTTTATAAGATCGGTTAGCAAACCGCTGTAAAAATCGTACCGATCAACCAACAAACACGCCCGCATTTCTTTACAGTTTGAAGTGTCAAATATTCGTCCTGAGGTGAGTACAATTTTCCCATTGTATAATCTGTGTTTTCAACATTTAACGCTGAAGCGAATTGATTCAGTATCGAAAACTTTTCCTTCGAAAGCTTATCGCGTTGTAACAAAACAATTTTATGGAAGCATTAAAAATTGTAATTAAATTGTACGACGTGTAGTAGTTTGTTGTTGGATTCTTTGCTAATTCGTTAAGTATTTTCATTTCATTCCACTAATGACTTATGCAACACGAAGGGCATACATACTAACTTGAAACAATCAATCAATCAGCAGAGCCGAACCTAAAGCATCCTACGATTGCGCGAAACACGCATTGCGTGATTAAATTCTATTTAATCGCATTCCACCATCAGTTGTAATGAATTATTTTTGCATTACCGGTCTGGACCTCGAGAAATCGATGATAAACAGACTTGGAACGGCGCAGCACTACTTCCATTGCTATTGTAATGCAATGTCAACTAAATATCGAAAAGTTCGGGACGATTGTACCTTTGATACGCGAGGGATTTGAATGCAATTAATCAAGTCTGGCACATGTGTGCGTGCAAACCTTGGGAATTTTCAAAGCTCCCCTCCTCCACTAGATATAAATCGGATATTTATGTTAAGTACTTTGTAAAGGTGTGCCAATTTCATTAAAGGATTTCAGATGAATCTGTCGGAGGGAAGACAGTTTCTATTACTTGCAATCAATAGGGAAGCAAGCGTAGACCCCTTCTCTACCCTGCACAGCTTGGCAGTGCACTTCTAGGTAACCTACGAATTACTAGAACGAATATACCGCTCTCTTGTCTCTTTAGCTACTTACGAACTTTTTTTTTATTTTTTTGTATTCATCTTACGATGAGAACGTTTTAAACGATTTAAACAGTAATTGTTTGTATTCATAAAAAATGTATTTTTTCTCTTTTTTTCTAAATTAATAATACTGGGTCAATGTCAGTTTGTCCACTCATATTATATTCAATTAATTTATATTTAAAAATAAAGTAAATAAACACCAAATTATTGCGGTTCGTTTAACATATTGTTTTGGAATAAAGTTTTACTTTGAGGGGTGGATTTAAATCTAAATCTAAATCGTATCGCGAGGAAATAAATGCAAAGGGAAAGAAAAAGTTCGTTGCTGTACAAGAGATCTGGGGACGACATAGGGCTCTCGACATCGAGTAAAGTCGACAACAGTGGATTATAAACTCACTGAAACGAGTAGAGCAGTTCGCAGCTGTCGATATATATATATATATATATATGTGTGTGTGTGTGTGTCCTTTCGATCGTTAAATTGCTGTCCAGTAACACATTCAAATTACGATCGAGTTTACCGCGCATCGAGAACCACAAAACGGCCACTCGCTGCTCATAAGCGGACAAACATGGAGGTGTAACTTAAAACTTTTCACTTTGAAGAAATTTTCTTTCTTTCAATAGTAGACAGCCGTGGTCTGCTGCTGTCTTTCAATACCTAGCGCTATACGTAAGAGTTGTATAGAAAAGTACAGAGCGATGCTATGCGGTATTGACTTGGAATAGGTGTTTGGCAGTATTCCAAGGCTTACACGTTCGAAAAAAGGCCGTCTGTTTAGGATACAAAGCAGAACAATATTCCATTTTATGTGGGAGCAGAGTCCGTCGGCGAGATCGTAAACGTCTAGTTCCCATACTTACGGTAGATCGAAAACTCATGGCTTCAGTTAATTAAAACCATATGGAGGGTTACAATCAACAGCGGAGGAGCCCGTATGGCGCTTATTGGATCAGGCTTACTCCACTCTTATTGGGTTGCATAGAATGCCGCTTATAAAAACTTCAAATTTATTTTGGTCGACACTCACCATAGCGCTTACCGACAGTAAGCAAAAGTTCTCGATCGACGCGCTCCTTGCAAACGCAAGAACCGTTTACGTACGCATAGGAAACTGTAGTCAATATTGCAGTAAATTTGTGCAAGCATCTGGACACACGAAAATAAAGTTGCAGCGGAATAACAGTGACGTCAAATCTTTATTTAGAAGGATTACATCGACTTTACATTGTCGCTCGCAAGAATAGATGTCTAAGTCTATGGAGTTGGGGTTTTAAGATAACATATGCTGTAAATCGGAAACACTTACGCCAAACTAACGGAATGGAGGGATGGAAAAGATTGAAAGAAACCCTCATATCTCTTATAGATGACTAAAAAGGGGATAGCAAGAAATTTCGCTTCAGAAGGCAGCCTCTCCGAAATGATAACAGTGTAAAAGTACGTTTAATCTTTTACTCTTTATGCATAGATGTGTTGATTGTCTATGAGGACAATAGAATTGTTCCGCGACCTGTGGATCACATTTCTTTCCTTGTACGCCTTACGCCTTACGCCTTACGCCTTACTTAGTTTTACTAATAACTCGAACTCAAACTTATAGGTTAAGCATTATTTGCATCAAAGATTTTGTTGTTCAATATGTTTCATGTATTGTTATGTTATCTATTACGTGTTCGTTTACCTATTCCTGTTGCCGTCTACCTATTATTCGTTATGCAATATTTGTTGTCGATTGAAATATAATCGTCTGATTTTTTTCACAATCAATTATTCACAATCACATAATTGCCCATAATTGAAGCTACAGATGGGTAGAGTGAGTAGATCCACACACATTGTTGCAAAATTAATAATAAGTTTGCACAATACTTACGGGAATAAAGCAAAAGTGAAGACAGTGTACGAGGCAATTTCTGCCTTTTTCCCTAGAAACGTAAATTGAATTTTTTGAAATAATTAATTAAAATATTGAAATTTTCTATGAATACATACAAATTATTTATTTAATTATAATTGTTTACTGTTTTTCTTATTTATTTATGTTTCTAGTATATGCATACATCTCACATTTATTTAAATACATAATAATTACACTAATAATGATGTTAATAAAATTAAAATTTTTTCTTATTTTTCATACAAAATGATTTTTTAATTAACTTCTTCCGATACTGGGAGCAATGAAGAGAACGATATTATAAGAGTCGTCTACAAATGTATTTTACAATAACGATGCATACGCACAATTGCATAGGCGTGGAATAATCGAGATTAATACTTTCGAGAAATTACTCCTGATCTTATCCTTTGTAAAAACTTATACTTGAAACTGTTTTGTTTTAGTTCCGGAACTAACGAAATGTGTCTGTTAACGATCCGGTGCATAACAAAATATTTAAACAGATTCCATCCAAATTGTAGATTTGTGGTAACCAGTAAACCTTGTATGACGAATATGTCACATGACCCATCCGTCCGTCCGTCCGTCCTTGTCGGACTTTTTTATCAAATTTGATCATTATAAATGTTTCTTTGCCCCAATAATGTATTTTGGAAAATGTTTTTGTCATTTTGTCAAGTCGTTACGTTACGACCTAAATTCATAGTACACATGGTCGGTTTTTGACGCGTATGCGAGTATATCGTTAAAGAGGCCGGCACAGTTAACTGATTAAGGAGGAATAGCTCTTACGATTGCTAATGAAGTATAAGAAGAAACAAACAACGGTCGGAATAAATCTTTAAATTTGTTTTAAAAATGAACAGATGGATTGAATAGGGCTTAGCTAAGAATGATATCTTTTCTTCTTCCTTTGAGAAGGCAGCAGGCTAATTGAGGTAAATTTGTCGTTAAATGTGTGATATATTTTCCATGAGATGCCCATGAATATCTTTTACGAATGTTGATTGAAATATTTTTAAATTTTGTTTTCCATATTTCCCGAGATTATTTTGATCTTTCAGTAACGATAGATGAATTCAGCCTGCTTTCAAATCTCGATTAAAACTAATGGCAAACGTCCACATCCATTATAACTATTTTTTTATTAAACCTTCTGGAAATCCTAAGAATAGACACGTAAACCTATTTTTAATTTCAGCTGATCTTCGAGATATAAATGCCCCAACATTGCCAACCCTGTTGGGCACATTTAGATGAATCGAGTATTTCGGAAAATTTATCTTGGGGGCCTTATTGAAGATCCATTTTCTAAGAAGAAATTATTTTTGTTCTTAAATAAGTGCTGTCAAGTCCTTTCCATGCGAGCAATAAATTTATTTAAACCATTGCTACGTTTTCTTAAGTCTTGAATTTTTTTACTTCTCTGCCGAAAGAAATGGGACAAAGTAATGTTATAGAAGTTGGGAAACTCGTATTAGTCCATGTTGAATTATTGTATAGGTTCGCACGAACAATAAGGAAAACAGTGCCTGAAACGATATTACGGAGAAACTGGAAATGCTGGGGTAGGTTTATGTACTAACTAAAAGATGCTCATCACAAGGAGTTGTGAATGAGGAAAAGACGAGCGAAACCCGAGTTTTTCTACATTCCCCTCGGAAGCTAATATTTAGTAGTGCTTCAAGTGATCAAATCACTGTAGTTCCGCAGTTTTCGATGAAGTTTTTTTCATATTCAAGTGGTAACGAGAAAGTGCTGGAATGGGAGCCATTAGCTAACATCTGGAGATGATTAGAGATTCATTCTGCGGTTGCTCAATAAATTTCAAGTTTATTCTGTTTTACTTAATGAGACAAAAAACCTTATATTTTAATGCGTAGCACGCAGAGTCCATGTAGTCCTCCTAAATCGACTTAAAATTGACAGTTTGTTTGAGAGACGTCAGTGAGCATTTATTTTTAAAGTGGATATTACTGTACATTTGTAAATTATCGTGCAAACCAAAAAGTTGTTCCAGATAAATGTCGTGACAAATGAAATGCCGAAACAGTTTCCACGGGAAAGAAGTGCTAATCCTACAGCTCGCGCTTTGATAAAGACAAATAAGAATTCGCACTCTTTTTATGGCGAATTTTATCCACAGCGAACGTTCACCTCCTCTAGCCGGATATGTAAAATTTGTTTGAATTGGTTTTCTTTTTCTTTAATGACTCGGAGGACGTCCCTTATTCCTGCAGAAATATGCTGCTGATGAGAAGAAAAGAGGAAAAGGGACAGCGTACGGCCGACGACTCGAAAGTGCATGCCCGATCGGGAAGTGCATAACATTTCCCTATGCAAATCTGTATCTATATGAGTAAATATTTATCGATTTGGATCTTTTCGCGCGTTGATAAATTGACTTCTAAAAAGTGGATATACAATACACGTAAGGTAGAGACAAATTTCAAGAATGAGGTAAACTTTGAGAGACAAATGGATTTCGACTAAGCAAAATTATTTATTTGCATAATAATTTGATCATGGGGTTCCCAATGAAATGTGTTCGCTGCCAAAGCCAGGAAGTCTTTCTAATTTCAAATAATAACACAAATGTTTCTAAACATTTCTTTTTTTTTTTTTTTTGTAATAATGATGTATATTTTTTGTTTATCTTCTTTTCTCATATGATTTTTCTTCTTTTTGTAATAATTTATAATTTCAATTTTTTTTTTGTGTATAATTTTCATTATTCAATTTTTTTGTGGTTTTTTAAATTTTATGATATATCGTAAAAATCCAGGCTTAAAAATTAATAAATTCATTACAAAATATTTAATAATAAAAAAAAAAAAAAAGAAAACCGATGAGAAATTAACGCTAAATAAAAATAATTATTAAAAAAAACTGTATATAATTTAGCAGGAAATGACTTTTTTTTTAGAAGTAAAAGTACGAAAGTGTTATAAGGCTAAAGCATAATGTTTTTATAAAATAAAAAAAAAAGAGAAGAAATTGTAAAACAATGTTCGAAAAAATGTCCAACAATATAGAAAATGTCATAATAATATATATAATTAAAAAAAAAAAAAATTATAAAAATATTTTATGAAAATTTTCAAAAAAGTTAGTCCGGTTTGTTTGTTTTGCTCAAAATTTTATATAACTAAAAATTTAATCGTAATTATAAGGAAAGTAGTATAAAACGCGTCATGAGTGACGAATTAAATTTAATCTTTACATAAGTCAGAGGAAAATTTCATTAAATTAAAAACTAAGAAGAACTTAAGGTTAACAAAAATGTTAATAATAATAATTTGTTAATTTTAATCAAGTTCTTATTTTTTTTGTTTTGCTTCGTTTTCTTTTTTCTTTTAATTACAAATTATTATTTACAGTATGTGCGTGTGTGTTTGTGTGGGTATATATGCATGCATATACGAGCTCTTCGCATAAAAAAGAGCACTATGAGAGTACAATAAGATAATCACACTCTTTCTAAGCTAAAAGAAACCCAGAAGAAGAAGAAGAAGAAAAGAGAGGAAATGAGAAAAAATCAAGTCATTATGAACTTAAATAAAATTATTTACAAAATTAAAACAAAGGAAAAAAAAAAAAATTTAATTTTAAGATAGTCGGGATGAGTTAAGGAAATATTTATATATATATATATATATATACATACATATATATAGATATATGTATGCGTTAGGTGTCAAGGTTTTAAAGAAATAGAGAGGTCGAATGACCCACTTAGAGTTAAGCTTTGTCTTTTTTTTTTTTTTAAGTTTTGTTTTTGTTGTTGTTTTTGGTCAAATGTAAAGAAATTAGCTTAAATCTTGAGTTAGGTTCAAGTTAATGTTAATAATACAAAAAGTCTAATTAGTCTAGACTTAACTAGGAATGCCTAAGTAATAAAAAGAAAAAAGAGAGTGAGAATAGTGAGTAAGAATAAGA
Organism: Glossina austeni; assembly: GCA_000688735.1. NCBI lineage: Eukaryota > Metazoa > Arthropoda > Insecta > Diptera > Glossinidae > Glossina > Glossina austeni. The sequence continues at coordinate 1,113,921 of KK502444.1, forward strand.
GAAGGGAAAGAAAACTAAATTTTTCTTTTAAAATTACTATCGAAAATAAATTATTTAGAAAAAAAATTTGTGTATACAATGAATTTTAAATTTTCTAAATTTATTTTATGATTTTATATAAACTTTTTTTTTTTATATACTTAATCAAAGTCAGTCCTTTGTTTTGATGCAGTTTAATATAAAAAATTTAATAAAAAATAAGAAAATAAGAAAATAAAAAAAAAAAAAATATAAAAAACAAAATAATTCTAATCTACAAGATCTTCATCTTCGTGCTCTCGCGCAAATTGTTTGGTATATGACGATGTACAAAAGACGAGGAGCAAAGAGCAGAGTCTCCATAAGCAGATAATAGAAACAGAGTATGTCGTATGAAGAAAATGAAGAGAAAAGGAAAGAGCTTGAAGTTGTGTACGAGAATATCATGTGTAGTTTCTTGATTTAATAATAAAGTTCAACAGCGCTTGGTTTCAATTCTACTTAATGTCATATGTGTCTTCCGTTTTTCTTCTATACTTAGTTTAAAATAAAATATTTAAAAAAACTTTACACCTAAATAAGTTACTCTTGATATGGACTTTGCGAGTTAGGGCTGGTGGCTTAGATATGAGGAGCGCCACACACTACTGAGCGTTGGGCTGACGATGACAGCCCACTACTACTGGTAGCAGCCATTTGAGCAGCTGCACTACCACAGCCATTTGATACGCCCGGAGATGCCAGCGACGGCCATCGCTGCGAGCAATAAGCACTTTCGCCCAGCACGGAGATGCGTTTGCCGTCCACGTGGGCTGAAGAGCTGGCCCCGTAATCTTTGGTGGGTGGATTATTGGTACTGGCTGTGTTGTGGCTGCTGCTACCTCCACCGCCTCCTCCTACGGCGCCAATTAATTGTGAAGTGGCCCGATGCATCAAAGTAGGATCTGTATTAAGTTGCTTTTGTGATTTTGCCCTTTGTAAAGGCGCTACGATTTGTCCTACGCCGCAGAATTCGGAATTAGCATTATTATCGGCTGGGGCATAGTTAGCCAAAGCACCACCATACAAAGACGTATTCATCAGACAGTCATCAGCCGAAGTCGAGCTCGCTATATTATTCACCGATTTATCCCAGGTATTCTTGATTATATTTGGATTGCTGTTATCAAAAGTCAAACCTGAACTTGATCCACGTTTTACACCTAATGCTCCCACTGTCACGCTGCTTAAGCCTCCCCCATTATGATGTAAAGTAGCCACAGCATTTTGTTCATTTTGTTTACGAGCTTCAGCGTCGTCTTTTTCTTGAGCGCGCTTGCGTCGACGTTTCATGCAAAACACAACACAAGCCGCTACCACGGCCACTAGAGGCATGGCTATCGATAAAATCGCTATTAATACCACTTGGCCACTTGTCAAGCCATCACTACGTGCTTGCGTAGTGGCTTCATATTGACGCGCATCAAAGGTAGCCGAAGAGTAATTTTCTTCATCACATTGTGATCCTCGAAAACCGTTGGCGCAAACGCAATGAAAACTGTTCACACGATTCACGCAAGTGCCCCCATTGTGACAGGGCATTGAGTTGCATTCATCTATATCGATTGAGCAATCTTTACCCGTAAAGCCGGCCCTACATGAGCATTGATAATCATTATTTAAGTTGGTGCAGGTTCCGCCATTGGCACATGGTTTAGTTACACATAGGTCCACTTTATCCGAACACAAACTGCCCAAATAGCCCGGCACGCATTGGCAACGAAATTGATTTATCATGTCAATGCATGTTCCGCCATTCTGACAGGGGTTGCCTTGACAATCATCTCTGTTTTCTTCACACATGGCTCCTGTAAAACCGCTGGGGCATTGACATCGATGATTGCCGTTTGAATTCATTACGCAAGTGCCGCCATTTTGACAGGGATTTGGATCACAATTGTCTACATGAATTTCGCACATGGTACCGCTATAGCCGCTTGGACACTCGCATTGAAAGCCTTTGCTCGTATCGCGACAACTACCATGCAAGCAGGGCTTATCCAAGCACGTTATCACTTTATCTTCGCATAAGTGACCCATCCAGCCCTTCTTGCAATCGCACTTGTAGCCACGTTTTGTCGGCTCGTCTACACACGAGCCACCATTTTGACAAGGATTCTCTTCATTGCACGAATTAATTTCATTTTGACAATCTGGGCCATTGTAACCGGGTGGACACTTGCAAGTATATAAACCTTGGCCGGTATTGAAACAGGTGCCACCGTTCTGGCAAGGGCGATGATTGGTGCAATAGTTTAAGTCCTGATTGCAAAAAAGACCGCCCCAACCTTCATTGCATATGCACTCCCAAGGTTTGGTGCACGTGCCATGAATGCAACCAGGATAAGCTTCACATTCATTGCATAAAGCACCTTTCCAACCGGTTTGACATCTGAAGAGAAAGACACACAAAGCGAAAACGAAAATTTAATCAATATTCATGTAACGAGAAAAGTGAAAAGCGAGAGCGAAAACTTTACCCAAAAAAATCACATAAACCTCTCAACTTTTTCACTCCAGGAAGGAAACCACACAACACGAAACAAAAACAACACGTTAATGACAACACCACTTATTACTGGAGCGAAAAGAAACGAGATTGAATCGACCAACAAAGAGATCCAAATAATTAGAGTATCAGGGCATAAAGGGTAAATCCTATGAAAGAAAGGAGGGGAAAAGAAGAAAATATTACAACTCAATGAACAGAAATACATTACACGAATAGTGAGTTGGCAGGAAAAGGCCTGAAGCATGCGTTTCTCTACTCTCTCTCTCTCTCTCTTTGCTGCATTTATGCCATCAATTTCGTTGATCATGATCGGCAAACAAACACTAAATTCGTTACGGAAACTTGGAAAACTGATCTCTTGACGTTTTTATCTTGTTTTTTGATTTCATTAGAACGGAAGGAGTAAACGAACATAAGACAATAAAAGAAGCGGAATACAAGCAGACGCAACCACATCTTACGGAAGCAATTGTTTATTCACAATGGTAGTTCGAAGCTACTACGATCTTAATTCCGTGGAAAGGGTACGATTTCGACCAGAGTTTCGCAAACTTTACTCCGAACTACATTATTAAGTAAACCGGAGCGGAGTCTTCATACAAGTATGTTGTCACTTGTGCAATTGCTGTTGAGGTGCTTCTCAACTTCAAGGTCTTTTACAAATAATGAAGAGACTTACTCTCAAACTATGTATTTTAAGTTTTCTATAACATTTACGATGTGTTCTTTCCCTTGCCATGAAATCCTTTGTGTTACACTCTTCCTACATGAAAATGATCCACAAACCGTAATTAAGGCAAACTGGTGGTGTGGGTTAAAAAAAAACTGGATTCTGTTTGACTAAGAAGTCTCACTTGTTATGCTCAACATCTTCTTCTTGTCTGCGCACCATCGCCAAACAGACCTCACAATGAATTTTTGCGGTCTTCAATTGGTTGGATAATAAAAATTTATTTGTTAAAATTAATTCGAATTTTATTTTAATACTCCAGAGTACAGCACTTAATTTAATGTACGGGTAAGCAGCAGCTGCCACGCTTCCAAGAAGAACGCCTACAGATTTCTCAAATAATTTTGATCAACTGTCGATTTTCTGAATTGAATTTCGTCACTGTTGTTCTTAAAATTCATTTTGAAGTACCGCCCGACCCTTACTAGCAAACCTCTCCCAACCCTACCAATCCTCTCAACAGAGCTCTCAAGAGCAAAATCAGGATATGATTGGATTTAGAGGCACATTTCGTCATTCAAAATTGCAAACGCAACATACTTTGGTGGACACACCTCATGAATCAAGGAAGCAAGCTAAACGAATTGAAATTCTGCTTGTCGGAAGTACTTTTACTAAATTATTGAAATCAAGTATGTAAGCAGGAACCGACTATGAAAGAATGATCAAAATCAGGTAATGCAGGTGAAAATCGGCCGCGTCGTCTGGTTTGGCCAGAGTCTTAGCCAGAGGCTTGGAGTCTCAAATTTGACCATTTGTGCATGTTGCAGCGCCTACAGAGCTATGTTAAGAGCTTTAGGAAGTGCCTAAGCTACATTAAGTTAGAATTTAACTTCGCAATCTTTTTTCTTGCTTCTAAGGTTTGCAAAAATTATGAAAAACCTTTTCGTAAGTCCATTAGGTGGCGAAACATTTCCGAGATTTTAAAAACATCATTTACTTAATCTTTCTTCTGCTCAAGGTCGAATTTAATTCAATGTGAAAATTTTCTAAGCTTTTTTTTCATTACTTTTGCGTCTTAGTATTGTTTTCTTTTGTTTCTTCTATTAGACGATTTATTAAAAACGAATTAAATTTTATTTTCTAAAGAAATTTAATTTCACTTCAAGAGAAGTTATAATAATAATTTTAGAGAGTTCTCGCTTGCGCTTAAGCATTCCAGAATTTTATATAATTAATTGCAACGAGCACTCGTTTATTTATGCATGAAAGCGATGGACAGAAAGCCTTCACCTAATAAAATAAAATAAATGAAAACATTTCAATTGAAAATCATTGCGATTCCATATGCAAAACCATCAGCAAATAATGATGATGATGATGATGATGATGATGATGATGATGACGGTGACAGGGTGGTGATGACATTCTAAAAGCCAACAACATTCAAGTACAAGTTAAGTAAAACGCAACCAGTAAATATATGTGTAAATAAGTAATTCTTAAGAAAGTTTCAAATTAAACGCACATACACACACAATTAGTATGTGAATGTGTGTGATTGAATTTGCATACATGAGACTAACAAGCAAAAGTGACAGAAGAAATAGTAGGAACAGTGCAGGGGGAACATGGTGTTACAGGTGTACGCAGTACGTGTGTTAAATATGGCTAAAGACCAAATAAATAGAATTATGTGTTTTTCTACACATACACATACACACACACACACACGCACATTTATTTATATATATATATATATGTCGGCATTTTTGTTTGTATGTTTGCCTAAACATATATATATATACATATATATATATATATATGTAGGTATGTGTGTATGCACGTATGAATGTGTGTGCGTGCGCACATATGTGTAATAGTAAAATTGTATTGCATACATATTACAGGCTATTAGTTGTTGATGATGATGATGTTTTTAAGGAAATTTGTATTTGCGAGAGTCCCACACAGAAGCAGAGAGTAAATGAATGTAAGTTAGTGTAGTTAGTGTGTTGTGATTGTGGTTCTCGGTTCTTGGTTCTCAGTCGTTAAATTGTGATTTTATGACAAGTTATGTGCTTGGAATTCATAAAACATTCCCACACTTTTCTATATACTCGACAAATATCACACACAAACCCAAACGCGCTCCATGCATAATACGCTGGCAGACTCTTAAACGTTTCATTTGAATTTTTGTTGTTGTTACGTCTTCGAGTACACATATAAAGAAATAGTTCACTTAATTTTCTTTTTTTAGTTAACAGTTAATGTCTTAAATATTAATGAAGTTTTTAAGAAAACGAGTAAAATTGTTTAATAAAAATAAAAAGAAAGAAGAGAAAAGAAAAGAAAAGAAAAAAAAACCTTAAATAGTGATTTAATTATTTCTCCGGCTTTTTTTGTTGTTGTTGTTGTTGTATTGTTTTTGAATATAATTTCGACTTTCTACACCTGAATCCGTCTTAAGGGGAAAAAAAGGCAATTTCAATTTTTTAAGATCTTTTTTACTTCGTTTAATATTATGTTGAGCTAATGTGTGATTTCCGTTTGAAATTTAGTTTATGTGATTTTTTCTTCTTCTTAGCTCCTCCTTTTTCTTTTTGTTGTTTTTTTCTCTCAGTCCGAAACGGAGACCAAACGCGCACACACACACACACACACACACACACAAGACGCAGAGACGAGGAAAAAACCACAATAATTTTTGCTGATTTTAACTTTAAAATAGCAATAAACAACAATAACAATAACACAACAGTGTATGAAACAACTTTTCGTAAAACAATAAAATTACGTATAATAAGAGACTTCCCTTTGATTGGCATTGAATCGCAAAGCTTTGTAGTACTCTAACGCTCCACATATAAGCCTTGCAGTAAATGTGTATATAGATGTGTGTGCGCGCGCGTGTGTGCATATGTGTATATTTGTATATATAAGAGTATCAGCTGACTGGCATGTTCAAGTGTTTGGTCAAATATAAATTCCAAGGTAAGCAAAGTGTTGATTTACACCTGTGTGCTCAGTGTTTGCAGTTATATGCGACGAATAGAAACCAAAAACCAACGCAAGCAAATAGCTTTAACTGTATCTCCGCAATCCCCTCGACAATCTATGCATTTTTCATACGTTACAAATATTGCGCATAGAAGAGTTAATGTTGTTGCTGTTATTATTGCTGCCGCTAATCTCTTTCGTTCAACGTACGTCTACCTAGTTTTACACGCTTTCAACTGAGCTTATGATGATTTGAAGACTTTTTTTTTTATTATCAATTCTTTTGCCTTTGAAAATGGAAAAAAAAAATAAAAACAAAAAAAAAATGTGGGAAAAATTCTATTTGTAATAAAAAACCTCAACTGCAACCGAAAGACCCAAAAATGCAATAAAGTTTCAATTGTAAGCAAAAATAAATGCGACTTATATTTCTCCTCTTGCGTCTAGTCTTCGCAAAGTCTCCAAAATTAAAAATTTCTTTATTTGTCAAATTATTAAAAGTGGTTTTCTTTTCCTCTTTTTTCGGTCTTCAATAAGCGCCAATTTAAAATTTATGAAACAAAGACACATACAAATGTAAAAAATTTGCCCTTTTCTTGTTTTACTTAGTTGCGATAATAATAGCGTAGCAATAACAAAAACAATAACAACAACAACAACAACAACAAGAACAACAGCAACAACAATAATAATAATAATAATGGTAGACCACTTGAACTAAGTAGAACCGTGATGATAAAATGTCTGATATAAGGTGTGTCGTAATGAGGAGTGTTTACCATAAATAGTGTTTCTTCTGTTTGTCCGTGTGTTCGCTCGCTTGTTAAGTGTACATACGTGAATCTACAAAAAACGCTAGCTCAAATTGTAATGCATTTCAAAATTCATAGTAACTTTGTTCATGAAAAAACTTATTTACATTCTCCGTACTTTGTGTTTGCCTACGATATTATGAGTGAATGCTCAATGTAAAGCAAAAAAAAAAAAAAAAAAAACGCTTAAGGCAAAATTCAATTATAATCAATTAAAACAATAACTTTTAATGCTTGAGATAAGAAGAAGAAGAAGAAAAAATCTGAAAACTAAGCTAAGCAATCATTGCGAAGGTGTAACATGAGTAGCAAACAACCATTAAATATGAAAGACGGTCGGTCCTCTCAGGCGCTTGGCTGTGCCTTTGGAAAAACAACACATCCACTCGCACTTTCCTAATGATTTAGCAGAACGAATTTGTTCTCTCACGACAATGACAAGCTTTCGCTTTCAATTTTTTTCATCCAAGAAATGGTAAAAGCGGAATTTAAGAGGAAGCACTGACTACGTATTCCAAGTTTTTTTTTTTTTTTTTTTTTTTTTTGTACATAGTTTTTCTTCTTATTTTATGCAGAATTTACTTCTCATTGCCTATTAAGCGTATAGCATATATAGATGTAAGATAAATATGAGAAATTCGCCTGAGTGGCCAAAGAATCAATCGAGGCAAAGAATCTCGACTAATAACTCAATGGTCGGAAGTTCATAGCTCAAGTGGAGTAGCGCGTACAACGAAGCCGATAGCTTCAGATGATAATGCATTAAAGATGTTGTCTTGGGATTTATTTCTCTGGCTAAATTAGTAATAATAAGAAATGACAATAACGTCACAAGAACGTCACAAAGACGAGAGACATCAAAAGGGAGTCATAAGCATTTCTTTTCCGATTTTGTTTTATGATAAAACTGATATTGAAGTGACTTATGGCGACTATTGATCCGAGGCAAGAAAGTTGGTATAAAGTCCGGAAACCAATTAAGCTGTTATGACTATAGTGATATATGTTACAAAGCAAGAATGCAGCTATGAATGCAGTATATCACACACACACAGTATATCAAGGTCGTGGTACGATATGTAGATAGATGGCGCCACTATTGACTAATTCTGCATTGACTTTGATTTTGTTTGTAATCCTACGAACTTATTGAGACAATGTGTTACATGCAAACATTTTAGTGCGAAATTTAATTGTATTTTCAATGTTAGCTTTCGCTAGCAATCTTCGTAGAGTTCTGGAATAATTGGGTTTATTTTTGATATTTTCATTAGATCTCTTTGCATTGCGTCGTATATACTTTATATGGTAAGATAATCAAAAATTAGGACATGACGCCTTAAGTGATGGTCAAGAAGAAGGGGTGGAAAAGCGCGAACTACTTTCTAGGCTAGGCTGGATTATTTGGATGGACGTTCCATCTTCATCTTTCAATGCATTCATTCAGTTCTTCTTAGAAGGCATTTCTTCAAAGATTTCTAACTCATCTACACGAATGAATTTTGTCCTCTCGTTATTTGAAAGAGAAGATTTGTCATGTGCCAAATCTTCAAAGCTTAGGCAAAGATCGCAAGGATAACGACTTTTGTCTTGAATCGCGGGGGGTCAAAGACTCAAACATATTTCCATAGCTAGGTACATGTAAAGTCAGTTCGATTTCTTTGCAAGTGAGCCGAATCTTTATTGCTGTAACAAAGTCGTAAAAACGCTTTAGAGATGCCATAAAGAATGGTTAGTTAGTTCCACGTACACGTTATCAGAATGAATGTTATTTAGGAACGCGTAAAGTTATATCTTGTTGCTTATGCACGGCGTTGGTTTTCTTCATTAGGAAGAAGAAGAAAAAGAAATTTTAAGTAAAGTTTTCTCTCTATTTTTCCAAAGTTTAACTGTAAAAAATTAATACATCGGTAAAAAGATACTTACATGCATTGATTGGGCTTATCACAATGGCCATGTTCGCAACCCTTGGCGCACTTGGCTGTAAGAATATAGAAAAAGTGTAAAATTAATGTTAGAAAAAATTAATTAACATATAATTAAGATAATAAATAATCATTAAATTATTAAACTTCAAAGCGCATAAAAATAGAACCAAAACTAAATTAAATATAATTTTATAAAATGTTAAATTATGCCCAAAGCATCGAGAAAACAACAACAAAAACGAAACAGCCGATAAGCAACAAAGTACTGAAAAAAACATAAAAATGAACAGAAAAACGTGAAGTCTGCGTTTTTGGTTCGTTTTCGGTAAGTTTTTTTTTTTTTTATTTTTATTATTCTTCAAAAACTTATTAAATACTTTAAGATAAATACTTTAGTTTTTGTTACGCGGATTTTATTCGCATTCGATTATATTTTTTTTTTTTTTGTTAAGTTCTTTCTAAGATTTCATGGTTAAAGCATAGCAGCATAGCAGCGTAGCAGTTTTTTTTTTATTTTATTTTTATTTTGCTAAACAACTTGAAAGATCGTAAAAAGAAATAAAATTAAAAAAAAAAAGAAGGCAGCGAAGACTCCCATGATTTGAGAATACAGTTTATAGCATCTGCTGGTGAGACTCAAGTCACTGAGCTCTGTTGTTATATGAAAAGTATATGCAGCGTTTTGCTGTTGTTAATGATCGGCATAAAAGGGCTGACGGACTGACTGACTGACTGACTGACTGACTGGCTATTAAATAAGAAGGACTATAGTCGTCGCTAGCTTGCTTGCTTTCCAGTTTGCCTGTCTGACTTGCTATTATTGTTGTTATAGTTGTTGTTTGTGCTGTTTGTGTTGTTAGTATAAAGAAAAACGTGCTAACAATTTTTCGTTTGTTAATATCGTCGTCGCTGTTCGGTTTGCAGCTCCGCAGGACTGGTTTTTTGAAGTAAAATATGGTTTTATTTAACTGTCTATAGATTTTCATTCAATATCTCTTTAGAAAAGTTCTATTAAGCCAAGTTAAGAAAATCTCATGGCTGAAAACGTGCTTTACCATCCGTACAAAAAGAAATATCGGAGAATTCTAGTTTTCGATGTGTGCGTGCGTGCTTGCTTGCTTATGTTAGTTAAAGATTTTCTGGTTTTTAATGCAATTTTTCTTTTTTTTCCTTTTACCATTAATGGTAGAAAAAAAAGGAAGAAAAAAATTCTTTTAATTTTTGTAGCCGCACACAAAACTCTATCGATTCTCCTAAACATGTAAGAAAATCTGTGCTGAACATAATGATGACGATGACGATGACGATAATGATCATAAAGATGTTGTTGTTGTTATTGTTATTGTTGTTGCTGTTGTTGTTGTTGTTATTGGTTAATGGTATTTGGTATTGAAAGTGAATACTTGAAGTTTTACAACAGAATTCTTGTTGAGTGAGTTTTTCTTTCACACGCCCTCAAAGGATAATTTTAAAGGAATTTCTTCCGATAGATTTTTCACAACAAAAAAAAGAGAAACAAAAGAAAGCTTTAAATGAGAAAGAAAAAGCCAAGAGAAAAGGAACAAGCAAAACATTAAATAATTATGCAATATTTTCCGAAAGGGTCATTAAACTTTTTCTTAATGTTTTACTTTATTCTCTACATAAACGTAGCCATAGTCCATCGTCATCGTCATCGTCATCGTCATCGTCATCGTCATTATCGGTTATGGTTAATGAAGCCAACAACACAAATCAATTTCAAAGCCGTGACTATTCAGAAAAATGCATTTCAAGATCGACCTTTGTTTGTTTATAAAAAACATTTGTGTCTATAAACAAATTAAATGATAATTGTATTTAAATTTTTTATTAATGCAAAGAAAAGGAAAAAAAAGCAATAACAACAACAACAACAACAACAACCACAACAACAATATGCAAGATAAAGACATTAGTCATTAATATTTCTAGTGACGCTTAAAAATTCTCATTTTCTTTTTGTTTCAATAGAAACCAGTTATGAGCGTACAAAATATACAGACTTGGCGAACGGAATAAGGACACAGGCGAGAAAAACATTTTTTATGAATGGCAAGTAAATAAATTAATTATACGCTTGCTTTTAACGATGTACATATTTTTTGTTTTTTATAAAAAATTTTTCAAAAAAAAACCTTTGCAATCTGTTTTCGCTTGTTAAGCGTACTTTCGACATAACTTCGAGTAATCAAAGAAGGCAACCTTTAAATCTATACCGTGTAAGTCTATTTAAAAAATTAATAAATAAACTTGCGAACTTGGAATGCGAACGGTATAGAGCGGCTGGAAAACGCACACAAAGACAAAATAGCAAAAAGATGGAACAACCGGGTTGCTAGCAACCCAATCAGCAATCAGAGTTTAGCGAAAACATATTACAGGCCAGATGTTAATCCCGATTCCCATTAATGAGAAAACTTGCATTTTTTTTTTAAATTTTTGCTTGGATTTCATCTCTTAAGAGGATATACTTTTTCATTTGGCATTTACTGTTTCCACTTAATACGAATAAAAGTAAATGAAAAATAAAGCTCTATTGAAATATTGATAATAACAAATTGAAATTTATAGAGTGTGAGAAAATAAATTTCGCTTTGAAGACAAAGAAAGAAAGAAAAGAGGAGGGGTCTTAGGAGAGATTCAAACGACGAAAGAGCTCAAGCAACATAGAAATCATAACAAATATTAAAAAAAATTTTTTCTTTTTCAGTTTTTTTGGCAAAAACAAAGACATATTTAAAGAACGGACAGACAGACAGACAGACAGACAGACAGACAGTTAAATAAACAGCATCCGTTTAGTTTGAAAGAAATACTAAAAACCGAATCTCTTATGTATGAAAGACAAGATGTAAGAAAAGATCCGCTACGACTGACTGACTAACCAAAAACTAAAATTTTTTGAAAAAATTCTTAACGAAAAATACACATAATAATGTTAATGCTTTTTTCTGGCGACTCTTAAGGTTGTCTTGTGTTCTGGTTCTGTATTATTTATCTTCTTTGTTTGTTTGCTTGTATTTATTTATTTATTTATTTATTTTTTTTCGTCTTCTTTCAGAAAAGGAGTTACGGTGTTTGATGATTATTGTGATGATGATGATGATCATGATGATGACGATGATGATGATGACGATGTGTGTAAGGAGAGTGAAAAAATCTTCCCACGCTAGCATTAGGGCCAAGTAAGAAAGGTACGAGGAGAATCACATATTGAACATACACACTAGAGCAGCAGCAGGTAAGGTGTGGTAGTTGCACACACGAATACATATGCAGCCGCTTATAAAAATTGGATCTACACTTAACTGCTTACTTGAGAAAACCACTATTTGGCTTTGGCTGCTGCTGTTGTTTTCATTCTTATTGCTGTTGCTGTTGTTGTTGTTGTTGTTGTTGTTGCTTCTGATATTGTAACTCTAAGGTACCGATGCGTGTTTTACTCTAAAATGAATTGCTTTGCCTTGAAAAGCCTCCTGCCTCGTATGCGTGCGTGTTGAGAGCAAAAGAGAGCGAGAGATTTTTACAAACACTGTTTGAATGTTTATAAAAATGAATCAAAATTGAAAGAAAAAATTGTTTGCTGCAGGAAAGTGGATTCACGGATATCTAACACTACCTGTTTGTATAGTAAAAAGAAAGGAAGTCAGCCAGTGAATGAGCCTGTGCGTGCCTGTGTGAGAGCGTTTATCAAAGATCCCTTTTTTCTGCGGATTTTTGTTTTGTTTTAACAAAAAACCCAAAAAAAAAAAGAAAAGAAAAAAATTAGTTTTGGGAAATAATTTTGTTGCTTATCTTTGAGGTTTTTTTATTCTTAAATTTATCCTTTTTTCCATTCGACTTGTTGTTCTCTTCAATGAAGGACGGACGTTGATTACAACGGTCGAGAGAGGTTTGCATTAATAAAGGCAATGCAACAACAGGTA
>KK502444.1:1126910-1137688 GCA_000688735.1 Glossina austeni
TTTGACGAACAATATTCAGTTCGTCCCACTACATAAGTGGAATTTCCTTGTTTTTCGTTTTTTTTTTTTTTTTTTTGACGAACAATATTCAGTTCGTCCCACTACATAAGTGGAATTTCCTTGTTTTTCGTTTTTTTTTTTTTTTGTTAGTTATATGAAAGTTCCGGGTAGTTCCAGAGTTCCAGTAAAATCATCAGTAAATTCGATTCCTATTTATTATTTATTCATATTCTTAGCGAGAGGGTTTTAAAAAACATTTGTTAAAATGCACTGTAGTAGGCTACGGCACAGCATTAAATATCCTACACCACCCTACAGTTATTTGTATTCCGACTTTTCAAAGTCGGGCTTTATGTGGGCACTCGTCGAGGAAGTGGTACCATCCCAACCATTCTCAAGAGAGGAGGATCTCAAAAATTGCGGCGGCTGTAGGGTGAACATAAGAAAACAAGACAGACAGACGGACAGACACTCTGAATCGACTAATATAATAAAAGGTAAGTCTATCTCAAGTCCTTCTGGCTGTTGCACACATCCTCACTAACTTAATACGCTCTTGCACCACACAAGTGGTGTAGGGTATAAAAATTTCTGTATATAAATATAAAAGTAATTATTAATTTAAGTTTAGAGTTTAAGTTTTAATATGAATCGCTTCGGTAGCTACAGAATTATTTAGATAAAAAAAGGAAGGGATCGTCGCCCTTTGCCTTAAATATTATTTCACTTCGTAGAGACTAAAAACAAATGGTTTTGAAGTAGTTTTTCAAATTTCAATGATATAAAAATAAAAAAAGGTTTCAATTCAATTTAAATTCTGCATAGCAAGTAAAGCGATTTAGTTGAAAAAGAAAGTTAAACTTACGTTTATCACAATAGTTTCCCTGCCAACCGGATAAGCAGATAATCTCGCCAGTTTCAGAGCACGTGTAGTGGCCGAATTGATCATCACGCGGCCGGCAGAGATTAGCGCAACCCGAACCGTAATAATGAGGATCACAGGTAACGCGAAAATCATATTCCAGCCAAGTGTATTGCGATTCGGATTTGTTCGTTTTCCATTCAGGCGAGACTTCCAAAACTTGTTGCACCGACAAACGTTGTATTAAAAGATCTGCGCAAAAGAAAAAGAAAATAAACGTCAATTTTAAATTGTTAGGATATAGAATGAAATCGGCTTATTAAGTAAACATTAATTATAAAAATATTATTACATTGATGAGGAATGGTAAACGAGAGGCCGGTCGTCCAAGGAAACTCAACTAACTGAGAGCAACAAAACAAGCAAGCAATGAAATGAAAGTAAACCGAAATTCTGTATTCATCCCCACTAAAAAAACCCAATCATTGCTTTTTAAACCGCTGTACGAGGAAAGTAGGTAGAGAGGAAGTAGAGGCAGCTGATGCTGTGATGATAGTGATGCTGATGAACGTTATAAGGTACGTCTCAAAATTACAGATAATATCTTAATGTTTTTTAATTTTTATGAAAGAAAAATGCAGAAATGAAAAGAAAGAAAAAGACACACAAAGCACAAAGCAACTCCCAACAAGCATTTGGTTGGTAAGCTAAGAAATCAACCATACGAACGAACATGTACGTACGTACGATCGACCTTTCATAGCAGAAATTCAATAAAAAAAGATACAAAAATTGTCATTCTTTACATTTGTCTGCAGATCTATCCAAGTAACTGTCTGTCTAATGCAGTGACGGTGATGGTAGTTGAGTTGGCGCGATGGTTTTCCTTGGTTTTGCTATAACAACAACTATTTGCAATATTGCAAGTTCGAGCATACTCTAAACACACTCTAAGCACACGAATATGATGTCTAGTATAAAAACTTTTTATGTGGAAGGAGAGGGGCGCGCGAGCGGTGTACAAGTGAACAGCACCACCAATGCATGATATTTGAGTGCGTCAAGCAGACAGCCGGAGCTATAAGCGACAACAATAACAATAATAGCAGCAACAGCCACAGCGATAGCAACATCAAAGCATTAAAAGAAGAGAAGCGAAAAAATAATAAAAGAAATAAAATACAAAAATTCAGGTGTTGCTTACTTGCACACATGCGCATATAATACACGCAAACACATACACATACGAAAAGGTGTATTTGCACCATCTCTACTACCATGGCATGAGGAGAGACGTAGGAAAATGCCTTGGCTTGCTATGGTCTGTAAAGTAAATTGCAGGTGCATGACTGGTTCGTTGCTTACATCTACATATACATACATAACACAATAGCAATAGCAACAACAACAACAACAATAAATATAACGAGCATATGTATGAAATTAAACGTAAAGTTGATGTGTTGTATGAGTGGTATGAGTAAGGAGAGTTGGTTTAGCTGATTGCATACTACAGCGGTGTACACTGTTTTTTTTTTTAAGTGTGCGCAAACGTAGAAAACATTAAACTAAAAACGAAAAGCATAAACGGCAACAACAGGCCAGAGAACAGCATAAATCTCCCGCAATGTTAAAGAAGCAATATTGATAATGTTGCATATGCTATTTTATGTGCACACAAACACACAAACACACACACACACACACATGTATATATGAAACACTTACAGCAACAACAACGAACGGCAAAAATGAGAGGAACAAGTTTAACTTAAAGTAAAAAAAAAAAAAAAAGCACACACACAAAAAACGACTAAATTTTTAAAGAGGAAGAGCAAATTGTGGGGGTCTTTATAAAATAATGAAGTTAAATAAAAAATGAAAAGCAAAAAAAGAAAGAAAATAGCAACAGCAACATGCTGGCATGATATCAATCTACTTGTTGTTGTAATTGCTGTTGCTATAAACTCTGATCCGATAGATACATACACAGCTTTTGCTTGCTTATGTATAAAAAAGCAAAAGTGTTTTCCACAATTAATTGCATAAAAAAAAAAAGAAAGGAAAAGAAAACCAGTAAAGCATTGAGTAAGTAAAGGAGACTTACTTTGCTTGCATGGCTTAGAATAGAAGAAATGCCAGGAATACATGTTCGAAGAAATACACGACAAACATTACAACAGATAGACGCGATAATTGATGTTTAGAAAATTAACACAAATTAGTCGAAATTGTGCTGGAATCCGCTGACTATTTTCTTTCCTTTTTCTATTAAATTAATTTCATAAAATTGAGGAATTTTAGATTCAAAGAAAATTATTAGTGAGTTGAAAGTATGGAAATTTTCAAACTCTACAGCGAAATTCTCATCCCATTTATCGCGGGTTTGTTTGTCTGCTTTTCAAACCATTTTCAAGTCTCTTACTTTAAACTTTTAAAAAATTATACATTTTGAGATTTTTTGGAAAAAAGTTTGAATTTTCTTCGCTTCGTCACTATTTTACGGTGCGATAGCCCATATTAGGTGAATAACATCTGAACAAATCGAAAGAAAAATTCTACGCCTCTAACGTAGATGCTTACGTAAAGAGGAATTGAACGATAATTAAGCTTTCGTTTCGAAAACGCATTTTGAAAACTACTACTACTACTACTACTACTACTACTACTACTACTACTACTACTACTACTACTACTACTACTACTACTACTACTACTACTACTACTACTAACACTACTACTACTACTAATAATAATAATAGTAACAAAGTTGCTGGATGGAATAAATAAATTTTTAATAATTTTCTTAAAATGCTTTCGTTCGTTCTCCTTCTTGCAAATCTTCGCCGAATAAGTTAAAAATATTAAAGTTCACCTGTTGTCGGTTACTTATTGTATTATCGTAGTTGCGAGTTTTACATTTTGTTTTCTTTTTTCTGCCTTTGCAAATAAACAAGTGACACTAACTCGCAAATTGTTCTGTGTATGCAATTGACTGTATCTGTCTATAGACGTACGCGAATTAAAACGACAGGCATTGATTGCATACCATTTACTTCGGTGTATGCTAACAACTGTATATGAAAATGTTGTGTGTTTTGTTTTTATTTTTGATGTTATTGCGATGTGTGTGTGTGTGTGTGTGTGTACGTGTTGCTGTTGTTGTTGTTGTTGTTGTTGTGTTGTTATATTTGGGTTTATAAGCACATGTGGCATGATGTTATTATTATTGTTGTTGGATTTTTGCGTGCTTGTGTACGTGGGGCAAAAGTTGTATTATGTGCCAAATTTATTCGAACCTCGCATGCCAAGTACGCTTGCTTGTAAGCGGTAGTTAAAGCGGTGGTAGTTGGGTTAGTGGAAAATGTATGCGCAAGAGCAACTAATTCTTTACTGTACTCTACTGCTGGTTGTGGCTGGTGTGACAGGTTATTAGAAAACGCACTAAGCAGCCAAAAAATATTTGTATGCACACAGCGCAGCATACACAACATTTCGTATCAACAGCAAAAGCGACACAAGACAACACAGCAATGAAAATAACAACAACAATATTAATAACATGTTTTTTATCTTTAGTTTTCAATGTAACGCTTGAGTGCAAAAATCAACTTACGCATACATACATATATTCATACATACATGCATATAAAATATATGCTGGTTGCTGGAACGGTCGCTTACCGGCCTGTTGGTGGTGGTTAACGCACTTTATAGCTTAAGTCGATGAATTGTTGCATGGCTATTTACATATGTATGTGTTACGGTGTATATAGGAAAAAGTGTTAGATGTTTAATTATTACATGTGAAAGATGAAAATGTTAAAATGTTATAAAATATCAACATGAAAAGAAACCGGTTCTAAATGACATCAATGCAAATTTCTTGCTGATAAATCCGAAATGCCAGACCTCAATGTACATACGTACAGACGTACACACACATACCGACTATTAAAATATACGAATAGACCAGTTTTGCGTTTGAGTATGAAACAAATTTTTCTACAAATTAGTAAACAAATTTTTAAATGATTTAAGAGAGGAAAAAATCCTTTTACTTGAAGAATTTTTTTTCCTTCTTTTTCTAGACTAGAACAACAATTTTAAACAAAAACGAAAAAATACTTAAAGAAGTTACAAAAAACAGAAAAAATTCTTTTTGATGGCATTGATGTGGCGAAAAAATGAAAAGATAAACGTTTAAAGCTGCCTCTAAAACAACAATAACAAGCATCGTGGTTGTTTTCGGTTGCTTAAACTAACAACTTTGGCATTGGCAAAGATTAATTGGTATCTTGGAGGCTACACCGTAAGACAACGACGGTAAAAAAAAGGAAACCTCAGGAAGAGCAACACAAAGCAGAAGAAACAAAATAATCTAAAAAATTCAAGAGCCACAAAGCCCTATAGTAGAAGTTTGCATCCAGCAACCATAAAGCAGGATGCAGCAGTAACTAAACATTTAAAAAAATGCTAAAGAAATGCTTAAGATAAAGTATTTTATAAACAACAACAAAAAAAACATCTGAGGACAACACCAAACATGCCAAACGAAAAACGAAAAACGAACACCACGACAAACGACAGACAGAGAGACAGACGGACAGACAGACCGACATGCATGAATACGACGTCAAACATTTCGGGCTGCTGTCGTTTGGTTTTTTCCTTTTTTAATTTTTTTGGTGTTTTATTTTATTTTTTTCCGTTTCTGAATTATCCGCAAAACTTGTTGCAGACAAACCGACTTCGACAGGCGTAAACTAAACTAAGCTCATATTGGCAAGAGCCTCACAAAAAAAAAAAAAAAAAAAAAAAAAAAATTCCTTTCGAAATGAAACAACAAACAAAAACCAAATCATTGCAACTCTAAACGAAAGACTTAAGCCACGAACCTCACGTAACAAGTATTTATAGTTTTAGTGGTGCGTATATAACAGCGACACTAACAACCTTACGCTAAATATGCGGGAGATCTATAGCAGAAGCATACATTAAAAGAAAAAATGACTGCAAAAATAACAACATATAACAACACAACAATAACAACAACAACGCAACAACACGATATAAATGAAATTAATCCTTAACAACATACATAAACAACTGCAACATAAAATGTGTGATGACGCCGATTAAAGTGTGCATATCGTTCATATATCTTTAGTATTTTATACGCGCACATACACGCACACACACACACATACGAATATTCATACAAACGCGCTTGCATATAAGTTTAAAATTGCTATAGTATTACAATCAAAATAATAAAAGAGATAAAAATCATGACAGGATGTTTTAGGGTTAAAAATAATACAAAAAAACTACACAAAGAACAAAAAGAGTAAAAAGAATATTAATTACGTTAAGATTAACACGATAAGACTTAAATCTCAATGCAGTTGTCGTCAATAGAAATCGCTTTTGACGAATTTGTTTCACTTTTTACCAATGGAGGCTGCGATGAACGACAATAGATATTTTTCGGGACGCTTCAAATGTGTTATTAGCCGAAAAAGGAACGAAGAAGAGGAAACGCTTCGAGACAATTAAATTCCAAGATAAGTAAAATGCTGGAGGGACGATGGCTGCGGAATATTTAAGCTGAAGTTCTCATGTGGATTTAATATTTCAATGTCGCGATCATTCCCCCATTGCTGCCATTTCTTACAAAATAAATTTCTGATGAAACGAAGACATGTTGCAACGTGAGCAAGACTTTCTCCTTTTAACTCTTGGATGGGCGGACGTCCCACCATTATTCACTCACGCAATTTATTTTTCTAATAAAGGAAAAGCAGAATCGTATCGAAGGCGGAGGTGTACAGGAACATTTTGTATGTCCGAAGCGTCGAATAATTAGCATCGTACGGATCAAGGGGGCTTTCATTTCGCCTTAGCATGACTCTTACCCGTTTCTATGTGGTTTAGGGCGACTCCTTCGCATTAACCATTGCTTATAATTTTCCCATCTAACGGTTATGAGGGCTTGCAGTAGTTTATAATATACTGCACGCGGGTTCATATCTCAGCGCGATTCGGCCACATCGCAGCTGTAGTTATTGTAAGTACTCAGCTGGTAAAAGAAGAACACGTACCAATTGGGGTCTGCACTTCACTCATGTTTGTCCGTATCAAAAAAAAAAAACGCAAAAAAAAATGAGTGCATGAAAGCTGGGCAAAAGACCGTCCGAATTACAAAAAAAAAAAAAATAATAATAAATGTGCGTTAACTGTACGCCGTGAGTATACTGTACTGCGTTTAACGATGGGCAGCATCGGTGCGCTTGATTAGCATCAAGATTTTTCTTTCCTTTTTTTTTTTTTTCTTTTTTTGTAAAATGGACGGTTTTCTATAAACGGTACGATTGATTCGAATCAACATGAAAAAGTGAAACTCCCCCAATGGTAGGAACTCAATCTCTATTCAAAACTTATGCAAACTGAATTGTGTATATTTTAGCAGGATGGTGATACTGTGGCTTAAGGCCAGTACCTTCGTACGGGACGGTGATTGCTTTTCTTTGGTTGTTTATGGCAGTTACCTTGCCCTTGCTTGGTGAAAATCGGCAGATGTTAATTTAAACTCGACATTCCAGGCATCAATTTACCGGATTGATGAAGGCCTCAATTCGGAATAGAGTGAGTAGAGTGAGAGTTAAACACATTTTGTTGTTCAAACGGATAAGACGATAACCATAAAACCAAAGATATAGCGAAGTTTGAAACTTGAAGCATGTAATTAATGTTTTTGACAGAAGAAGAAAGGATTGTTCGAATATAACAAATGAATAAAAACAAAGAAAAGAGAAATATTTCTACATCTTCAAGTCAAGTTGAAAGGCCAAAGTTGCGAAACGTTAGAGTTATACTGCCTTTCAAATTTTGCTTATTTAAGGTAATTAAACTGAAATCAAATGAAACTAAAAACAAAGTTTCCGTTGCATAGAAAAAAGACATGAACGCTTTAGACTTCAACTATATATATATATATATATACATATAGTTATATATAAAGAAGAGTTATACAAAACCACACAATAAACCGGAAACTTAAACAACAGAAAAACACTTTAAGGGATAAAACCTGAACAAAAAAAGACGAAACTAAGGCACAAGTGTCAACAAAAGTATTAAATTTCACTCAGGAGAATGGAAGAAAAATCCAAAAACATAAAAAAAAAAAACCTAAAGAGCTAAGCTAAGCCATGTAAGGAAAACGAGTTTTGTTTTCATTTTTTCGATTTTGTTTTTTTTTTTTTTTTTTTGGTTTGTATAACATAAACTTATTAAACGAAGGATTACGTTTTTCGTTTGCTTTCTTTTTAATAAACAGGAAATTTACAGGATATGGTTTTTTGTTTTGCTGGATGGGGTTCGTCATCACATCAAAAAAGGAGAGGAAGGAAATAATTATAATAAAAATTAAAATGAATTTATAAACGATTTGATACTTACTGCTAGAACGAGCATTGGCACTGTTATTGGTATCATGTAGAGCCTCCACAATTAAAGTAAAAGTACCCTGTTGTAATGGTAGACAAAAAACAACAAATTATTATCTATTACATAATTGTGTGTGATTGATTTTATAATCCAATGCATTATATGCACAGAGAGACATGGGGAGACAACAATAATATATACATAATAATAAATTTATTTCCTCACGGAAGTCATTTGAATATGAAAACAATTCAGGTGTTAATGTTTCTGTAACTTCCCAACAAATTGAAAAGATGATGAAAAGTTAACTTTAACGGCAAAGCAGCACAGCGGCAATAATAAAAAAAAAAAATGTTACAAAATCAAGCATAACAATATTTTCCCAAACGCCCACATAATTTATATACATATGAGCCCAGAGATCTGGTAATAAAGTAGTTTTTTTATTTTTTTATTTTTTTATTTTTTTTTTGTTCATAAGATTCATGCATACATACAGATTAATTGACACACATGCAATGCATATGCAATGCAATGCAATACACATATGGCAAGCACTCGGCATTCAATGTATCTATCTAAGCTTAACTACTTTAAAGTAAGTTAGCCTAAGCTAACGTATATGTTATGCTGCTGCTGCTGCTGCTGCTGCTGTTGCTGTCTTGAAGTGCATTTTAAATGCAAATGAGTTAAAAGCAATAACAACGAGAAGCAACACACTTTTTAACTATTTGCCTAACAACGTCAATACAACATATACATGCAACGGTGCTGACTACCGAGTGTTGCTGTCTACGGGTATAATTGCATTATACACCAGCGCCCTCAATTCACACTTGATTACCGTTGTATACTAAACGCAGTCGTCGTCTAGCTTTCAGATATCGGTTCGAGAGAGCGGTAATATGTAATGATGACACCATAAAACTGGCCATAAAAAGGAGAGGAGGAGTTATTTACTGTCATTGTTGTTATCTCGTTCCTTTTTTTTGTTTTCTTATTTATAAGAAGAAGAAAAGTTTAGGGGATAGAGGGCGGATAGAAGAGACGAAATGACAAATTTATTTATCTGTTTTTTTTTCTTAGAAGAGAAAACTTTCGTTTTTCATTATCCATCACAAGTAACACACACAGGCGCGCGGGCGCAAGCAAACACAACGACATGAGATAAATTATTGTGTGGGTCGTAAAAACATCCTAAGCATACTAAATTTTCGAAAATCAATTTTTTTAGAGAAATTTATTATCAAACAAAAATGAAGGAAATACTTTTTTATACAGAAAGAAATGAAATCTTGAAGAAACGTTTGTAAGCAATTATTACCACGTTATAGCAAAGTTCAGAGTTTTTTCATCAATTGTAGGTGTGCCGTTGAGTTGATCGGGACCACTTTCACCTTGATAAATATAAAGCCCATAACTTTCGCTTTATTTGAAGTTATTTGTTTTTAATTGAATTAATTTTTATAACGGGGAACTTGTTTGTTGTTTAAAACTTTTTAAAATCCTTTTTGGGAGCTTTAGGGAGACCCCACTATAAGCGAGCGGGTAGGTAGATAAACTTAAGCCGCTCAAGATTATAATCGCGGTGGCGAGAAAAAAAGAGAAAAAACGAATTCTTTTAGAAAGGCTTTAAAATACCGACGATTGTTCGTCTTAATGACACTTGCGAGAAAATATATCAGTAATTGCTTTACAAATCGAATATATTTCCCTTTAGCAACTTTATTCTACCGCTCCGAAGCTCCCGTAAGCCGTAAAGCACGCATGGAGCACATACACAATGATTAGATTGAAATTCAGAAATTGAATTCAAATTCAAGAATTTGAAAGTCACTTTTTATTTCATTCTCTTTTTCGAGATTTAACGCAAACAAAAAATCATCTATTTACGCTTTAATAATTAACAGTTATTTTAACCATAAATTGAAAGGCTTTAAATTCTTTTAATTTTAATTATAAAACCTTAACTTGGTAAAGCTCGATAAACCACAAACAATAACAATAATAATAATAATAATAATAATAATATAACAATGAACGCAAAAAATAAAAGAAAAAAAAAAAAATCAATGATCAAAATGTGTTTTTTTAATTTTTTTGTTTGTTAATATAGAAAAACATAAAAAAATGTAATTATTAATGATTTACAAATCAAACGATCAAAATTTTATGGGCTCGACAGGAAATGCATTAGACTTTTGTGGCATAAGTTTTGATTTTCTATCAATTATTATAGATTTTAGTAAATTAATAATAATAATATTATTGACATTTTTTTTTTTTTTCTTTTTTTTGTATGAATAAAATATATTTTGTGTAATTCTCACACCAAAAAAAAAGCAAAAAAATAAATGCAGTAAATTTGTCTGGGCTGGTAACAAAAGTTAAAAGATGATTAACAAAAAAAAAAAAAAAAAAAAAAAAAAAAAAAAAAAAAAAAAAAAAAAAAAAAAAAAAAAAA
>KK502444.1:1147063-1347019 GCA_000688735.1 Glossina austeni
TTGCCAAAAACGTAAGGCGTACCGTCGTCAAAAATCGAACAAAAATGAAAAAAAAAAAAAAAAAAAAAAAAAAGAAAAAAAATTCAAAGTTAAGACCATAAAGATCATAACTTGGAAAAAAAAAATAAAAATGCACACATAATCTCTGACCATAGAGAAAAAGAAAGAAGAGAACAAAACAAACAATAAAACCAAGTCTTTTCTCAGCTCCCTTTCCTCCATATTATCCACACATACACTGGCTAAAAACTGACTAAACAACCTTAAAAATAATACAGAAAACGCATGCACATATACACTAACATACACCTACCACCACTACCACATTACCTACTGAAAAATGTGTGTAAAACTCAAGTATTTTTTAAGACTAAAAAGTATAGAGAAAAAGGAAAAAAACAAAATATATATAAAATAAAGAAAAAAACAAAAACACAATAAGTATTAAACATCAGACCTCAACTACATGGAGAGTCTTATAATACACCATCTCCAGTAAGCCAGCCAGTCAGCCTTTCGTTCGTTTGTTCGTTCATATGTGTGCAGTGCTCAGTGTATAGATAGAGTAAAAATAAAATAACAACGCTGCACACAATGCAAACACATACACAATCAAACGCTAACAACACAACATGGCAAAGCACAAAAAATATTTCAAGAAAAACCGAATTGTTTCCCACGGCATACGATTTGCCGGTCAACATACACACACTGACATACGTACAATACGTAGTATAATCTTTATGAGTGTATGTATATATGTTTATATGTATGTATATATGTATGTATGTATGTATGTATATATGTATGTTTATACACACATTGATGGTTTAGCAGGCGGCCAGTGCTAGTTGGTTGTTAAGCCAGAATTAACAAACAGCAGAAGCGAAGAAGAAGTGTGTGCACGAGCAGCAATAACGAAAACATACTCGTTGACGATGACGACTGACGACGAAAATGACTACGGCTTACTACTTACTATGTACAAAACACTGCTCTATATGATCATCATAATGAAGAAACTAATAATAATGATAATGATAATGATGATGATAATGATGATGATGACGGCTGGCTTGGCCGTGTTGTGGTGCACTAGTATTGTTTGTTATTGATGGTGGTGGTGGTGGTGGTTGGTTGGTGTGGTGGTGATAGTATATTAATAGTTAGTTAGTGATGGTGCTGATGATTACATGAATAAAAACCAACTAAACCAAGAAAAACCCGTTTATTCAATAACTCTCTTTTGCAGAGAAAAAGAAAGATAAAGAGATAGACAGAGAGCGAAAGAGAGAGAGAGAGAGAGAGAGAGAGAGAGTAAGCTTCGCTTAAGGCAACTATGATGAAAATAGAGGAGAAAGAGCGAGAGATAGAGAGAGAGAAATATATAAACATAAGAGACCTCTGAGAAAATATGTTGAAATATGATCGTGAAATTATCAACGGTGTTTTTAAGCCCTAAAGCTACTAAAGCAGTTATACACGCAAAAGTATGTTAACTTACGAAGGCAAGAAGAGCTTGCTAACACAAAAACAGCTGTAAACTTTTTTTGTTTTGAATGAATTGTGGATAATGATACACATTTTCATTTCAACAAGCAATAACATGATATCAAGAGTTAGAAAGAGAGAGCATATATTAAGAGGTATTAAGAAAATGAGCGAGAGATATTTTTGTACTATTAATAGAGCTCCTTCTCTGCAATTTCTAATGTACCGCAGCACACAAACATTCATCCTAATATTATTTTGTACACAAAGCTCTTTTTCATTCTAAACGCTTGAAAGGCATTCATTTATGTTTTATTTCACTAAAGTGCGCTTTGCAGATATGCTTCCTCTTTTCCTTATTACTCATTTTTAAATTTGAGCGAAGCGTATGCTATGTAAGTGTGTGTAAAATATATTTACAAATCTTCCTTAAATCTAATATTGGAATTGTGTACAGAATTTACACAAAATTATTTTACCCTGCGAAATGGAAAATTGTTGACATATGTACGCCCTTTTTGTAGGTTAAATGAAATTCAATATTTTATTTAGAGAACCTAGCATAATGAAAAAATTAAAACGCACTTATGTAAGTTTAGCATAGTTTTTGCTCTTACAGATGAGGGTGATTTTCATATTTATGTTATCAAGCAAAAAAAAAAATAAAAGAAAAACACGTGTTCACCTTTTTCTTTTTTTTTTTTTTTTTGTATATAACCAGTGCGTATTTTCCTTTTTCCTACATATTAGTGAAGAGTTTTTAGTTTATCGATTATGCGCAAGGATCACAATCAGAGATGGATGGACGGATTACGTACCACCACACTGTGCGCAATTACGACTTAAATCGCCTATAAGAACAGAGATTTTTAAGTGGAGATAGAAAAGTCGCGGCGGCAACCCTAAGTATGGGATGTTTTGTTCTGCAGTTTATTATTTACCACCAATACTATTCTAGTTAAGATCTACTTAATTGTTCAACTAATTTCAAATAAGATCTTTCCGAACTGAACTCAAACTTAATGAACTACCGACTTTTTGAAACATTTTTTTTCTTTTCTCTTCAGCGACTAATTAAGAAGCTTTAAATAACGTTAACTTTATGAGTTGGAGTTTTAACATGACTGATGATGATATTCCCCAAATGTTCACCGAACAAAGGTACCTTTTATTCGTAAATTTATGACCTTTTTTTCTTTAGAGAGTTATTAACTTCTTCATCTTTTTATGATTATTATTTCTGTTTTATATTATTAACCTTTGACTTTCTATTCTAATTAAGTTTTAAAATATAAAGTACAAGTAATTTTTAAAAATTAAAACAAAAAAAAAAGAAACAAAAACAGATAAAAAGAAATGCTTTAAGAATTTCATATAATTAGCTGAAAGAAAAAAATTTTAGCAAAACATCTGCTTTAGTTTTATTACAAAAAAAAAAAAGTGGGTTCGTTGTATTATGTTTGCTTGTTAAGCTTCGAGTTGGGCTTTGCGTAGGTCATCGTCTTGTTTTCGATAAAAAATTAAGAAACAGTCCATATAAGTTTTGCAACAATACCAAAAAAAAAAAGAAAAAAAAAATTTGCATGTGTTTTCTCTGCGTCTCTTCTGATGCAAAGTTTCTTCTTTCATCCTTTTAGCAAAAAAAAAAAAAGGAAAAAATTTTTTTTTTAAAGTAAAACACAGTTTGTAGCTAATTTTGGTGTTGAAGCAAGCTCCACACATGTGTATGCCCAACCATGTATTAAGATAGAACATCCACAGCAGACTGCAGATGAAGTAAGAGATGACGGAAGAGCTGAAGCAACAAACTGGTGTATGAAGACTCCACTCGCCACTGGTAACTGACTGACTGACTGACTAGCTGACAGACAGACAGATAAAGTATGACATTGTTGCTGTATTTATTTTGTACTAAAATGTCTCCTGTTTTTTCGGCTTTAGCTGGAATTTGTTGCATTCTGCTGGTCTTGTTTTTTTTTTTTTTTTTTTCTTATTTTAGCTTTTGTTTTTAACAAAATATCTCCTGCGGTCTTATATCAAATTGACGTTAACTGCTGAAGTAAAAGAAGTTGGAGGAAGAAGCGAAACGACTGCAGCAAGCCAGCAGCTGAAACTCAAAACAGATGTTTTTTAATGCTTTTTCTTTTACTTTTTGTTTTTTTTTTTACTTAAATTCATTAAATAAATATTTTCAAGTTAGTTTTTTTTCTTTTTAATTTAAAATTAATATTTTTCAAAGATAAACCGCTAAGCACTTGGTTTATATTAAGTTTCTTTATTTATTTGATTGTTTTCTGCTTTTTTCTATTGTATTCTTAATTAAGGCTAGTGTTGCTCTTGGTGATGATGATGATGATGATGGTGTGACGGATGCACTTGTGTTAGGCATAATATTTAATTAAGTTAACTCTTCTTCAATTCCATTTCATCCGTTGTCGCTATTGAGTGCTAAGCACACAGTAAGTCTCCTCCCCTCTGTCCCCGTGGAGCCATTGACTTTATTTGAAATTCATATAACTGTTGCTTTGTTGCTATTTATAAATTATTAATGCACAAAAAAGTCGCACTCATACACTACGTATATAAATAAATGTGTGTGCATGCATGTGCAACACATGAAAAGATCATACATCAGAGTGTATGCTTTTTCTTTCCTTTTTTTTTTTTTATTATTATTAAAGTTCAGTTCACTGTATCATTTTCTTCTTTCCTCAGTTTGATATGGTTTTGAAGTGTACGGTTAAAGAAAGCAAAAAAAAAAGAGTTATTCATTCAACCTGTCACAATGAAGTTGAATACGTGGTGCATATGCCAGAGTGTATGTGTGTAATGTTAAACTCAGTTATAACTATACACACGCATGTTTTAGTCTTACGATGAAAAGGCTTGGTTGACTTGGCTGGCAGGCGAACTACTACTACTGTTGGTTTAATGAAGAACTGGTAACGTTAGGCTTCAGTGATTCGCACTCTTTTTTTCTCTCTCTTTGCCAGCACATACCTATTTTTCTAAAATGTCTTACATAAAAAAAAAAAAGGTAAACATTGTATATAGAGTTTTTCTTCAATGCTTATATGCTTTTTGTGTGTTTAGGTTTTTATGTATTATTATTATTATTATTATTATTATTATTTTTTTTTTTTTCTTTTCTGCACCACATATTTAATTATTGTTATTATTACAATGATGTGCATTAGAATTCATCAGCTTAATATTTTTTAGGTCATACTCAAAGTAATACATTAAAAGGCTTACATAATGTATACCAAACATACATATGCACATGCATGCTTGCATTGCTATACATAAACATTAATTAATTAATATGCTACTGGCTTATATACATAATTTATTTATTTATTTTTTTTCTTTTATAGTTTTGCAATCACTTCACGAGTTTTCGTTTTACTAAAGCATTAAAAAACAGTTGTGCTTACAATTGCTATTGGAAAATGTGTTCTTCTATCTGTATCTTCTATCTGCTACCAACTTAGCCATACGTAATCTACCATAAAATCAGCAACGTTTTCTTGCGAGGAGTTCACAAATGTCTCCGAGAAGATCTGCGTTACTTAAACGTAGAGGAAGCCTTCGTTAGCTTCTAATGATCGTTATCAATCCAAGGACAATCAGAATTTTCTGCCTGTTTCCGCCTTTTTGTGAAGAACAAAACTGCGAACTGTACTTTAAAGGAACGTCGTTAAGGAAAACTAAGGGCTTTCAAAGCCCTTAGGTTTATAGTTAATGTCTTTGGCTTGAAACTAATATGGAATATACTTCAAATGCGAAGTGTGGTGTGGCTTCGCGGATATAGATGCGGCGTTTTACTCTGCTACGTAGTCTGCATACATATGCAAAATTAATCCTTAATCCCTAACTAACTAGAATAATACGACTCACACTTATTTTGCTATTGTTCATTCGGGCATCAAATCTCACTTATTCCTGGAAGGACATTAGTCCATAACCATCTAGAATAAGACATACGAATCACACATATTTCACTGTTCAAGGGGGGAGCATTTTTCAGTTATTCCTGCAAACATATTTGCTTCCAGATTGGGTTCAACTTTAGTTGGATTAATTTTGGCGATCCCTTTCACGGGTTTTAGGAAAGGGAAAACAGCTTGTATTGTAACTGTCGACTATGTTACAACTGCCGCGTTTAAATAGTTCGAAGATTTTTTATCTTTTTGGGCTTAAAGGCGCGGTATTTGAATTCTATCTGAGATCGTTTAAAATTAGAAATATTCAGAGATCGTCTTAGATAGTATAACAAAATGAGTTGCCTTTCGTACAAAGCAAAAATCATTTTATTTAAAATACTGATCTACGATAAGAGAAATTTTAATGCCGAACGATAAGAAATTTCGCTAGAAGAAAAATGCTTCTTAGCTTTGCATCTGCTCTAACTATAGAAAATGGCAAAGAAAATTATTCACCAGCTTAAGCAACAGAAGACGGCGAATGATGCTTGTCGTGACGAAAACTGACAACTACGACGAAGAAGAGTAGCAAGCTGCAAGAATTTCTTAAAGAAGCCTACACGTCGCCTAAAGACTGAAAGTCGCGTGTCATTAAATTTTTCCATATTGAGGATGTGTGACTAAATCTTCTTTGTTGTCAGATCAGTGAGTGAATGTGTTTCTAATTTTGGAAATTTTCATTAACATTTCTTACATTGAATGGGGAGACTTTGAAAAAGTGAATGAGAAGTAAAACAAAATAATTGAGTATTACAACAACAAATAAGCAAAAGTCTGGTAGTCATAGTAAAGGAATGGGAAGCTAATTGGAAGATTTAATCAAGACTTTTAGTATAAAGCGTGTATAAGGTATTAACAACTTACCTCTTCAATGACAATATTAATGGCTATAAAAGCGCTTATTAATATTTTAATCCAATGCATTTTGGATGTTTTTTTTTTGCTGTTGATTGCTCTAAAAGTGGATTTAGATCACTTTGGGCAGAGGGCAGGGAAGATTGATTATGGTGGATTCTTTAGATTTGTTCTACTTGATGACTATTTTCGGTGTTGTTGGACAAATGTTGATTTTGGAAAAACTTTGGTAATCCGCGTTTTTCCAAAATAACGCCAAGTTTTGTTTATAATCCTCCTAATTTTAAAGATTTTTATTCTTAAAATAATAGCATATTTTTGTTTTATTTTTTTATTTTTTATTTTTTTTTTTTTCTTATTTCACTTCTATACACTTTTTTCTAAACAATATATATTTTAATTCTCTAAAAATTGCATTATTTTTAATATTTTACATAGGCCTAAAACATTTCAGACGGCACATGGCTTTTTACTTTAAATTTTTCGTTCCTTTCCCAAATAACGGTAAAACTTTTAAAAATGTGACTAAACAAATGTTTGGTTTCTCCGGAATTTCTGAAGAATTTTTACCGATCACGTTGTTTTCTACGCTTTCTTTTTCCTTTTTGCAAGTTTTTCTCTAATACTTTTGCATCATCTCAGCAGCATGCAGCACCGAAGGAATGCTTTTATTTCTATTTAAAATATTTTTTTTTTTTAAAAAACCATTAAAGTTTTTTTTATTATTTAAAAGTTTTAAACTTTCTTGAAAATACGTTTCATTCATAATTTCTTTTAGAAAACTTTATTTTATTTTTTTGTGAATTTAAAAATATTTTGTTTTTCTTCCTTAACATTTACTTGTATTTTTTTATTTAATTGAACTTTGTAGCAAAAAACATGTAAACAGCTTATGTACAGAGAATAGAGCAGTAGTATACAAAAACAATAAAACAAACTTCTTGTATAGTGTGTACGTAAAGTAAATTAAGACCCGACCGCGACCGTGTTCACACATTAACAGCGAATTTGAAACTGCTGAGAAAATTTGATACCAAAGTTCTGTTGGCAATAAAATGTTAAAGTTGTTCGTGTTTTTGTATATCTTTGCATATTATACGCTTCGCAGCAAAACAAAGAAAGCATTATATCGTCGCTCTTTGCTCCTTATACATTATGACAGATGTTTTTCTCTAAACTCTCAAACATGAGTAAAAATTTTTCATTTATTCTCTCTTATTTGATCTCAGAGAATGTGAGAGCAGCTAGCTCATCTCACTTATGTATTATGTGTGGATGGTATTCATTCTATTGCCTTAAGAATGAAAAAATGAATTTACAATAGTAATGTGTGGATGAAAAATATCTCTTTTTTTTACTTTAGTAGAGTTTCAGTTGTGTTGTTGCGTTTTCTTTTTTTTTGCTTTTTGTTTTTTTCGTGTTTTGTTTTTTTTTTTTGTACGACAAATGCCGGCTGTAAATTATTTTGAGTTGATTATTTTTCGGTCGGTCGGTCCTTATTTTCTTATTACATTAGCAGATGAACACTCATGTATATATATATATATATATATATATATATGCACATGTTATATTATGTTGTTGTTGACGCTAGAAAAGCAAAATTTCCCCTCTATGAATTTTTAGATATTTGTTGTTATTTTTATATTGAGTTTTTAAATTTTGAGTTAGAAAACCATGAGTTTAACAGGGAAAAGAAAATTTCTGCCCAAATTTAAGTATTTTACTAAGGGCAGCATTAGGCTGGTTCTTCAAACCAACCTTTGTTACGTTTTTAAGGCTTTATTGCTATTACAATGAAAATAATGAAAACCTCTCAATGAGAGTAAGAGAATATAAGAAATTCAAACAACTACCTATCGTCGTCCATGCGTTTGTTCAAATTTGAAACTATGATTAAAAATAAATTCAATTTTTATCAATCAACAGGATCGAATTATTTGCTTCCTGGTTACATTAAAAGGAAGAGTACTTTCGAAAAGTAAAATCTTCGTACTTAAAAAAAATATACAGTCAGTCTCATTAATGTTGCGTTTTTTCGCTCGAAATTCTACCGCGATAACGTCCTCAAGCATAAGTCCCGCTTAATTCCTACATAAACATTACATCACTACACCAGACTTGAACCTCGTAAAAAATATGTGGGATGAATTGGACAGCCGCGTGCGAAGCACTCAACCTCTTTCGTCCAAGTGCTAAAAAAAAGACTACCGGAAGTATGGACTAAGATTCGTGTTTGCTGTACAAGAAAGATTATAGAAAATATGTCGAAACGTTTAAATGGCGTTATTAAGCAAAAATCAATGCCCATCAAATATTATTTTTAATAGCATGTTTTAGTGCTTCACCTTCTTCCTTATATGAAAACAATCCAATATTAATTACACTGTTTTCTGAGTTGTTGGAGTTCTTGTCTACTGTCTGTTGGGTTTCTTGTCTACTGGAATTGTGTTTGTTTTGTTTTTTTTTTTTTTTTATATTTTAACATGCATTCCCTAGTAGTACTAAATAGCAAAATAAATTTTTATGTTTAGACAAACGACTAGGTTTAGTAAGCGTTTATTTTTTTCGGGCGGAAAAACACAATATTAATGAGACTCACTGGATAGGTGAGATTAACTAGTAAATGCCCAAGAGAATAGGAGAAGTTAAGGTTTGCGGAATATGATACAAGGTCCAGAAAGAAAATATGCTCCAATGTTCACCCAGTGGGATAAGGAAGTCCTCAGGAAAGGAACAGATATTCAGAAAATGACCTGCGTTAACTTATAAGTCATAGATGATGTTGCTAATAGTTATCGGGAAGAGTTAAAATTCTAATACAAAAAGAATATATCGTCGCACACGGTCTGTAGAAGCACTTAAGACATCACTATAGTATAAAATAAATCCATTCGAAGCCATTTAAGCTGGAGAGTCGTAACTAATTTTAACTCGCCTTAGCTCTTTCAGTTTCTCAGAGGGCCCTAAGAAGATTATTTATGATCTTAGATATGTAAATTTTAAGTGAAGGTGTAATCTGGGTTTCGCTTTCCTAGAATTGTATCCTTGTCAGGAATTTTGGCAAAACAAAAGCATCTCCGCACTTTGTGCGCTTTATGCAAGCAATAAATTATTTGCAGAAAACTTCCTGAAAGCGTGCATTCTAGGACTTTGCTAATAAAGTGAAGCAGCGAAAAGAATCTTTATATCATCGTTGATAGTGAAAGCAAAGGAAGAGCTAAACGGAAATATGAGCGCATTAAAGAACGTGGGAAATTTTCTAGTTTATTTCGACATGCATATGCGGTACAACAGCTTCCGTTCACAGCCAGATAGCGCAGGCGTATAACTCTAAAAACTGGCAAAATACAATTTTATTTAAACGAAGAAAGGAATTGCTTTAGCAAAAAAATATCTCAAGGTTTTAAACGCTACGCACCTTTCTGTACACCGGCAAACATTTCTACATCTATACACATAAAGAAAGACATCCTTATTTCCACTTGGCGACTGCTTCCGGTTTTATATTTGCATTTCACTCTACACTGCTTTCATTTCAACACAAAAATATATCATTTGATATTTTCGTGTCTCGTCTTTGCTTTTGTGTTTAATATTAAGTGCGTTTCGTTTTTTCATTCGCTTCTGTATTATGTATTATGTCCTTCATCTGGTTGTTGTGTTCTGCTGTAAGATTTAAGCGCTCGTTGTTCGTTCATTCCTTAGCTTTTTTCCCTTTACTTTTCTGATACGCAGCAGGTTGTTGTAGGCTATTTATGTTACTCTCGACGTCCTTAAAATATTATCAACATTTTACTTTGCAGCTCTTGCGGACATTTCCGTTTTCAAAAAATATTTTTTTTATTTACGCAACCTAAGCAAATCCCTGGAAAGGAACTGCAAACACATTATAAGAGTGAAATATGAAATATGACAGTAACACGCAGAAGAGGAAGAAATAAATTTACGAAAACTAGAAGGAAAAAAAACATATGTACATTTATTATATTTATTGCATGGCGACGACATTCAAAATTTAGGAAATAAGTCTGAATGGCTGCAGCATGTAATGGAGATGTCGACACACAATATGACAGTGAAGTACAGTGAAGTTAGTTTAGTTCACATTTATTGAAGGTTCATGTGTGTGGCGGTTACTTTAACTGGAAAGTTAAATTTAATATCTATGTGACTAGTGCTTTCTTTTCTTTCTTGCAGGTGCCAGAACTGAATATAAAAAAAAAATTATTTTTATTGATAAATTCTATCTTTGCTTCTGTGCTTATGTTCATCTTTTGTCTATGGGCCCATTATGCACAATTATATACACGCTAAAGATAATCTTGAGTACGATATGCTGCAGAAGAACAAAAAGATCTTTCGAAAAGTACCGCATCAACAAAACTCTACAAAGGAGGGCTGGGGCCTAGAGTGACGATTGCTGCACTTTCGTTCGTAATAACACAACCAGGCGGCAATGAAATTTTCCAAGTTTTGAAATAGATTAAGACCGAGGATAAAAAAAAGTGAAAGCTGCCTTCCCGATCGTCTTAAGTAATTGAAATTTCTTCGTTTTCTTTATTCATTTATTATGCCCTAACCTGCTGTACTCTTTGTCCTGCAAGGGCATATTAAGTGTGCGTGTACAGTATAGTAAGTGTATGTGTATGTGTGTATACAATTGCGATAGATCCACAGTTTACTATACTGACCGATTCAGAATTGCTAAGCTTGTCTTTCCGTCTGTCCGTCTGTCCGTTGCTCTTGAGATATTTTGATGAAACTTGGTGCGCTGACGTTTTTTGTCTTAAGGACGAACGCCATTGAAAATTCTTCGGGTCCGGCCGTTTTTTCGACAACTTTCCATAAAACGCTTCTTTTTGAAAAGTCGATATATGGATAACTGTAGGGTGATGTAGGATATTTAATAGTAGGCCGTGAACCGCTATTGCATTTTTATTGGTTTTCTTCACATACGACACATATTGAAATAGATACGAGATGTCTGTTTTTCTAAATTTGACCAATCACTACGAAGACGTCTCTTATACGTGTACCACGGTGATGGTCAGTAAAATGTGGGAAAGGACAAAGAGAAAGCGAGTGATCGCAGCCTAATGGGTGCATTTACCTTTGCCGACTGAGCACCCACTAGAGCTACGACCACGTATGCTCTATAGCTACAAAGATTTGAACCCCCGAACACCGAACGATTTGCTAACCGCGACTCTTACCTGCTTGGCTAAGGGACAATGCGATTACGATCTATTCTCACAAAATCTGACGATGATGTGCAGCTGTCATAACACCATAAGTTAGAGTAAAATTCTTATATAAATATCTGTGGCGCACGGACGCTCTCTAACGAATTACTCAAGATTTTTTCTTTAGTTGTTGGCAGAGCCATAGTCCGATTTTTAAAGTTAAACTGACAAACGTAGGATATTTATAAATACGATGTGTTTGGAGGAAACACAAAAAGGACATTCTGTGCAGTAACTCGAACGCAAATACATAAAAAAACTATAATTGAATTTTACACAGAAAAGTGAGATACTCGCTGCAGCCATGTTAAGCAGATGCTAAGCAGAGAAAATTCTATGATTCAAAAAAAAATATTTAAAAAATACAACTAAAATATGTTTTTCAGAGTAAGAGAGTTTCCCACAAGGACAAGTATTGTAAGGAAAATGGAATCCGTATCAGTTGAGGCAGCAGGTACCTGCGTAAGATGTCTATGAATAGTGTATAGGCATGTGAAAAATGAATCTTTAGGATTTTTTTTTTAAAGCAGTACGAAGAAGAAGAATTGAAACAATATGAAAAAATTGAAAAATCGAGAAAAAAAGAAAAACTCCCATAAGAGGATACATAAAAGACAAAAAGATATATACACAGACGTATATACATAGATGTATAAGTAAAACAGATGGAAAAACACAGCAGGTTGAATGAAATATTTCTCAGGGCAGATTTAAAACTGTTGCTGGTTTTATGATCAAAAACAATAAAAACAAAAAAAAAGAAAGAAAAGCAGATGCTTTGAAACGCTTATGTACAAATGTGCATGTGTTTGGAAATCTCTTTCGAAAAAGGACTGCGGCATTTAGTCTTATCCTTATACATCCTTCGAAAATCAACAAATATTTTATTGCTTAGGTCAACATTTTTTGCACATACATTCATCTCTCGAATTTTTTACATGTTCCGTTATAGAAGATTTCTCGCCATTATTCTCGATTGTCTTGACTGTGGGAGTTTAGCTTAGAAAAAATCATATTTAAATAAATTTAAGATTTGTTGTTAGCTTATCCTTACGCGTATGCGGCTGTGTGCGTGCGCGCATATACACAAAGGCTCGAAGGTGAGAACAGTTGGTTTTTTAATAATTTCGTTTATCGTTGCATCGTCGCGTAAATTTAGTTTCGAATCCTTGTTAGCGAATTGCTTTAAAATCCTGCGCTCATTCATTGGTTGTCGATGGGAACGGAAGTCGTACTGCTGTCGAATCTTTTTATCAACATTTCGTTTTGTTTTGTTTTGTTTAACATTTCGATGCATCTTTTCTAACAGGTTACCACGGATTCGTTCACATCGTATCGTCAGCAGTTGCAAACTTATTTTGGTGGGAAATTTTAAAATTTCAAGTAAATAATTGCTATCATTGCCAAGGAGGGAAGAAGAAGATTTCCGGAAATCGATCAGGTGTAATTGTTAAAATATTTATTTATATGAATATTACTTTACGGAATTAGTTGAAAAAGAAAACAACAACTGGTAAACGGAAGGAAGTTGAACATAAACGATCAACGAAAACACTTAAGATTTTTTTTTTGATTGAATAGAAATAAAAATTGGGCTCCACGAACAACTTAAATATTTCATACATCGCAGATACTTTCATTTAAAATATTCCATTAGATGTAATAACTCCTGTGAGGATGTCATGTCCGTCCATTCGTCTGTACGTGGTGCGTTGTGAGAAGGTTTGCATTTTTAAACGCCCAAGTAGAGAGTAGCAATGAGTTAAAGGTCGCTTCGAGCCAACGTGGTCAGGTTGGCAGGTTGGCGGTAAACCTCGCGAAAACATGATTTGTAGTAATTTTTTTAATATGAAGAGGCCTTGGCCCGTACTAGATAACGATTTAATATGGGGTACAAATGCTTGTCACGCCTACAAAACTATATTTACTTTCAATCACAAGACCAAAAAAGCAAGCGAAGCTACTTGAAGCTCCCAAGTCCGTCTAACTAGCCGACTAGGTAAGAACTGCGTCCACTAAGTCACAGTTTGCGTGTTGAAATCTCAAGTACAGTAGAGTTTTTTTTGGTCGTAGCTACAGTGAGTGCTCAGTCGGTGAAGATATAACACTTACTTGCAGATAGGCCACGCATCCGCCAGAATGGCGTTACCACCTCCGCTCCTCATCTTCTTCTTTCTGTTTCTTTTCTTCTTGCTGGCGGCCATCTCGTTACACGAAGAGGGGACCATCCCTGAGTGACTGGTCATATAAAAAAAAAAAAATTGAGTGTTCTTTAGTTGTTTTTCACTTGCGGGATATACTAAGCAAGTCGAAGTTCGTTTCATTAATATTTACAAATAATGTTGGAATAATAATTAAAATGAAAAACAAAAAGTTGAGAACAAAAAAAAAATTTCCCCTTTTTTTGTAGAAATTTGTTTTCCAAAATTTGATTTGTTTATTTTTCAATTTTTATTTATCTTTTATTACATTTTGTTTTTTTTTTTTGTTCTTTTTTTCCAAACAAGAAGACTTTAAAGAACCTCGAAAAGGTAGTTTCTTCTGCTTATTGAAAGCACTTGGCGGATATAATTCCCACAATTATTTATATAAATATTATAAAGACTTTTTAACACAAATTCATTTTGTTTCTCTTATTTTTAAGACAAGGAATAACAACAACAAGAATGAAAATAAAAAAACAAAACAGCGAAACCTTGCTCTAGGCTCTGGAGCAAAAATAAACAGCAGCCGTTCACAAAGAAATCAAAACAAGCCAAGCAAAGTGTTGTTCATTCTGTTTTAAAAGGCAAAAAAACAAAAAAAAAACAAAAAACGCAACAAACAAAAGAACAGAAAAAATAACAAATGGAACGAGAGAAGTGAAAAACTACGCAAAAGGAAAAAAGTTTTTATTTATTTATTGTTTTTTTTTTCATATTCTTCTTCGGGCCAAAGGGAGCAAGAAAGGCACCTGTACAGAACGACCGAAACGTTGTTTAATACACGCAGGAATTGTGTGCGCAGACGCACACATACAATAAACAGTTGCTGGCCTCAAAACTGGCAACTGGATGAAATCAAAAAATAACAGATGTCCTGTCGCTATGTCGTGATGTTTAGGTTATGATGGTCAATAGCAAAGTGTCGAATGAATAAAGCGTCAAACGGTGAACACTTGGTGGCGGCGAAGAAATCATTCATAATTGATTCTATTTCTTCATTTTTTCTTTCACGCTAATGACTCTTTCGACTTATAGACAAGATACTAGTAATAGTGGGTGTGGTAGGAAAGAAGGGTGGAAAAAAAAAGGAAAAAAGCTTTACACAAATATATGGTTTAGTCTTCACAACTACTTGGGTGCGAAGGAAAGACTGCAAAATGTAGAAGACATGTCCCCGCTCTTTGAGGGATACATAAAGATATGCGGCCATGCTACGGAGTGCTAAGAAAGTCCGAAAATGTTTTATTGCATTTTACTTTTTTTTTGCATTTCAGAATTTTTTTTTCTGCAATTCTGAAACTTGCCGCATGTGCAGCACGTAAAAAATATTAAAAACTGTTGCGTACGTGTTGTGGATCTACAAAGAAACAAATAAATAAATGAATTTCATAAAGAAAAAAAACTTTGCAACCAGAAGAACAAGACAGGTATGCCAAAAATCATATATGTATATGTATGCGTACAATTACACGCACACACTTTTGTGCATTTGAAGTAACAATATGTGCACATAATAAATTTGAGTTATGCTTCAAGTTGGCATAAAACACCAACAAAAAAACTTAAAGAGAAACCACAGAACACATCTTTATGAAAAATAAAAAAAAAATAAAAAAAAAAAACCAAAGAACAACAGCAACAAAATGTCTGCATGTCTGTTAACACTGTATGTCCGTGCAGTCGGTCTCTAACAAAAAATAAAGAAATTAACAAAATACAACCGAAGCCATTGCACTTTATAATAGCAGCAACAACAATGGCAACAGCAACGGCAACGGCAACGGCAACGGCAACAGCAACAACATTTATTTTATATTTTGGTCAAACTCATAAGCACCCAATAACCAGCTTTTCTGTACACCACACCACTGTGACGTTGGCAATGGGTCACTGTTTTCGGCTTTCGTCTCTCTTCACCCTTCTTTCTTCTTCTTCTGAATGTGTCTTATTTCTCCCTCTTTCCTTCTTCTGACTTCTTTTGCTGGTTGAGTAGTTCTTTTATTATCTTAAAGCTTCCTTGTTATTGTTGTTGTTACTCTTGTTATTATTATTACATTGTTATGAGTATAAAAAAAAAAAAAAATGGAATAAAAAACAAACTTGAGACGCGTGGCTGTGACAAACATATAACTAACCACTGGGTGTTTGGGGTTTTGTTTCTTTCATTGCGTACGTTGCAGGTGATTTTTGTATATGGGTGATCACAACCTGTTGCCAAACAAAGTACGAAGAAAACATAAAGGAAAACATTAAAAAAACTAAAATATCCACATACGCGTTGTATTTTGACAATCGTTTGTATTTTACATGAATAATTTGTTATTATATTAAAAGCAGGTGCCACACACTCTTACTTGTATATAAGCCATGCACTTAAACTACAAAAGATTTTAACCTCTCCTACTGTCACTCTACTTGAGAATTACTTCATATTTCTGTCAGTGCATTCTATTATATGAATAACTTTTTGCGCAATCTCACGTTAGCAGCACCGAGACCGGCACGAGCAAAACACTCTTCCAATCGTACCAACTCGCCTCAGAACATTTCGTTAAAACTTACTTATAATTAGGCATAACAGTGAATCCCAATTTGCGTACAAATAGTCCTCGATAAGCTGTTAGAAATTCGGAACCAATATGTCCGAGATTTTCTACTTTTCTACTCATCTTTATTATTACCTTTGTGCCAGACTTGGTATCGATCTCTACTTCCTTTTTCGTGTTCAGATGTAGTTGGCCGCGCTTTGCTCACTAGTGGCCACACTACTGAGCACTGAGCACTACACTGGGGTAAAGCCTCATCTCGGAAACGCTTTCGGATTATTTTCGATCCTGATAATACTATTCTATCCCTGCTGTTCTCGCATAAAATTAAGGGTTCGCATGTCGCCTTTCCGTAGCTTTATACCGATATATGTCGTGCAAAAAAAAGCCCTATTACTTTCATCCCTCTTTCTCCATTAGCATAACCGCTAGCAAGCCACATGGACAGACTTGGACAGACCAAAAAAGTGTGCTGCGCGTCGTCATTCATGCTTTAGCGCAGGTCGCATGCGTTATTCGCTCGGCAAAAATAAATCTGAAAAATTTCCGCGACTATTCAAAGCTTCTCCACGTTTTCTTCCTACGCTTTGCTCAAGCCTTGAGACGAGCATGTAGGATCACCTTTCTTTTGTGTCGTTTTCCCATCGTTGTTACCAATCCGCTAACATATTCTCTCGGACAATTACCTTAGCTTTGCGAACGTCGGTCTTACCTTCTTAAACCGCCCTTGTTTTCTTCTTTGCGTTGTAGATATAGAGTTGCTCCTTAAGCAGCTGCCCGATGGATAACATACCTGTCAAGACGGCTGCAGACGGCTGTCTTGAGACCCTGCAGTAGACTGATGTAATTCTCGGCGTACAAAGCCTTTGAACCGCTTCTAAGT
The DNA here is from genome assembly GCA_000688735.1 of Glossina austeni. Classification (NCBI taxonomy): domain Eukaryota; kingdom Metazoa; phylum Arthropoda; class Insecta; order Diptera; family Glossinidae; genus Glossina; species Glossina austeni. Next base: position 1,164,275 of record KK502444.1, read on the forward strand.
TTCTAACGGAGTCTTGAGTAACCCTGTACTCTCAAATGCCGTCGTCTTTTATGCAAGCAGCTTTCTATCGTTTTCATCAAATGTGGGGAGCACTCTCGTGTAATTATACCTTCTTCAACGGTTTCCCGGCCAACCGCATTGAAAGCGTTTTTGATGTCCAATGCGTTCGCTGCGCGCCATCCTTTTGCGTCCTTGCTTTTTGCTGAACACCATTTGATAGAGGTAAGCTGGACTTTAGAAAAACCACCTCTCCAGCTCTAATCCAGTGCCTTTGTCGATTGGTCCTTATGGGTCAGTTCTGTCATTATACGTAAGTTTCCTTTCTTCCCTCTCTAATAGGTTTGAGGAGGAGATTTTTAAAAGTATTAAATGCGAACCCGATTGAGGCCAAATGCTGATGTTTTCACGGGCAGCAGATAAGACTCGTATCACTTAGGGAAACCTATTTCCTTAGCGTGTAACATTTGCCGTCTCAGAAGTTAGTGTTTTGCAAGCTCCGCGCAAGTGCGCTTTACTTAGTCGGTACAATAATTAGATCGATCGATCGGATGCCTAGAAAGCGCATCCCAATTATTGCAATCTTCTGGTTGCTGGTATAAAAACTCTAGCAATTTGCTATTAAATAATTGAAAACATAAATCTCGAGAAGGTTAACACTCGTCTTCTTCTTCTTCTTCTTCTTCTTCATCTTCATTTCATTAATTAATTTATTAATTATACGTAGACATTATTATGTACGCCAACGAGTACTCGAGTCTAACTAAGGCCATCTCTATTTTTTAAAGCACAACCAGTCGAATATGAAATAAATTGTTAAAATTTTCACAAGTTTGGTGGGAATGGAAAACGAAACAATCAAAGTAAATGTCATTAAGTAAACCTGAATGTACAATGAAAACAATTGCCAGTGAATTTGCAAAAGACAATCAGTGGCAATCAAATGAACGACACCGGCAAGCGAGCTGCCGAGCAAGCAAGCAAGCAAGCAAGCAAGCAAGCAGCAGGCTTGCACTATTAATAGTAAAAGCAGCAACTAATGAAATGACAACAAATTAGTCGCGTGTTTGCCACATGATGTTAATGAATATGTAACGAGGAAATGGAAAATTGTTCGAAAAGTCGTTATTATTGTCGTCGCTGTTACGTGTTATTTCTCTCACATGTAAATTAAGCTTAACTTTGCGCAGCTTATTAAGTTGATAATAACGATCGGTATCGTTATCGGCGAACCGGAGTGATGCATGATCATGACGAACGAGATTTTCGGCCGTACAATCAGCCGCATTAGCTTCGGTGTGAACGAAAAACAAAGAAATTCGTTTAAGTTGGTGGTGATGATAGTTTGGCGATGGTCGCGGCGGTGGTGATGGTGGTTATGTTCGCTTGCTTGAGTCGTGCTAATTACGTTTAAATAGGAAGAGGAAAGTTTAGCGTACAAAAACTTAGTAAGTGTGTGTGTGGACGTGTAAGAAAACAATGCCCTGGAAACTAGCCACACGCCGCTGCGTGTGCCTTAATTTAACTAAAGACCTAAGTTCTTCTAGCGAATCTTCTTTTGGCGGATTAGTTCATTAAAGAAAAGCAAAAAAATTCAATGCAACGTAAGTACAAATATGTGCGCGTAATTCCTTTTCATGCACTTGCATGTATTTCGGTACGCGTAGCGTAGCGGGTAGTGGGTACGTCAGCTAATAAATGCCTTTTATTATTTGTAGAGATATGCGGCCATAGGTGAGTGAATGTAAGTTGGATATAAAAAGAATAAAACAAAAACAATATTCCACCTGTTGGCATCATCTTTACCCATACACACAGGCACTTGCCTGTACGTATAAAGCTTGACAGGCTTCGCTTTATATTCAACCTCTTGCTTCTTCTCTTCGTTTCTTTTTGTCATATGCTTTTTATAAATGACAGACTGACAAACATTTCAGGCTTCTTAAGTATATCACACGTACTCGTTTTTTGCAAAAAAAAAAAAAAGAAAAAGAAGAAGACGTTTATGTGTTCGTACGTGTTTGTTATATGCCTTGCTGGTGATCACTGCAGCTTTAAAAAGCCGGCTGTTTAACTTGTTGAGCATGCGCAACGCATCACATAACACATCACAGCACAAAACTTTGTAATTTAAGCTCCAAATGGTCAAGTGTCCTTTTTTCTTTCTACCTTCGCCTTTTTTTTTTTTTGTTTTTCTTTTATTTAGTGTTAATGAATTCCCCTCTTGCTTCGCCTCTACATCTTTGTCGTTCTTCTTGTGGTGTAGCATTCCTCTTGCCAAGTATCAAATAATAAAATGTTTAATAAAATAAAAGCCAAAAAATAAAAAATCATAATAATCACATTTTTTCGAATATTTACTTCCACTTGGTTTCTTTCTTATTCTCGCTTTGTTCGTATTCCTCACTGACTATTTCATATCACTGAAACGGAAATTATTGTCCGCATACGGCCGGATGCATAGGCAGCTGATATGAAATTTAATTTTTTTCTCTACGTTTTTTGCACATGCCCCGTACATGGTGTATCAAAATATCAAAATATTGTGTGTACGAATGTGTGTATATATAATGTAAGTGGGTATGTGTGTAGAAAAAATAAGAAGGAGAACAACAACAACGTTGCAGTTTGTGTCCACAAGAACGAATTATTGAGGAACACGACGAAGACGCATTTTAGGAAATGTTGTACACGTTGTTTCAATAACAACAACAGGTTGTTTCCAAGACTCAATCGTCGTATGTGCTTCAAATGTTGATGATTTCATTCTGACAATCTGAATCTGAAATGGCGAACAACAATAAAAGTATCTCAGCGAAAAGCGCAACTGGTCGCGATATATCAATTCTGCCGCAGGTGAAATGAGAAAGTTTTGGTATGACGCAGTCCTTTAGGAAAAGCATTAATAAAGGATGTCTTTAACAAATTGTTATACAAAGTATTTGTATAGAGATAGAAAAGGGTAGTGAGTGAGCGAGAGGCAGTGAGACGGGGAGGAACATGCAACAACATAAAATAAAGCGAAAGAAGGAAAGCTAAGCGCTTTGAAATGAATGCTCGAGACACATCGTTTAGAAACGATGTGTAAATCATCCAACAGAGCGAGTGGAGTAAAGGGATAGGGGAGTAGATTAATCAGCGCTGTTTTCGGAAGTGCTTAATACTTAATGTTCATTAACTCAGTTCGCCTATCAAATTGAATCGAGCATATGTGGATGGGAGGGGGGGAGTTGGGAAAAGTTGTTTGTAATGAGGTTGCACGATATTGTGGACGTTTAAACTCGACAAAATTAATCTCTCGGCGTTCCCGAGATTTTATTCGGCAATTTGCCTCAATAGCAATCTTTTAGATCTAAAAATATTTCTTACATTCCCCGCTTTCTTTCCCCCGTCGAATGAAAATGCATTGAGAGGAGAACGGAAATGCAAAAACTTACGCCAGAATGGAGGCCATACCCCCATAACACCCATAATTACACCTTGAACATTATCCTAACGATTACAATTAAATTGATATCAAAGTTTAAATGGTATTGCAGAGGAAGGTGCGCCATTCCCCTGCGGTTGAAAAAGCAATGCTTCTATCAAGTTTGCCAGAAGTCTTATCTCCTATCAGACTTAAGCTATTTTGGCAATTGCGAAGCAATAAGCATGTGCTTGGAACGGAAGAAAGCTGCCAAAATTTGTTTGTTATAATTGCTATCTTACGGTCTAAAGTTTAACTTTGCCAAACGAATGTCTAGACTTTTAGATTAAAAGCCTCGTTGGCAGTTGATATAAAAGTTTGTTGATTTAATTTTATTATATTTGTGGTTTTTCTCTCTTTTGTTTGAAACTAAATGTATCCGAGAGACATATAAAAATGCACCTGCAGACAAACAAACCATTTAAACAAATGTGTCGGCGTTGTATAGACAACAACTGCAGGATTAATAAGGACGAAAATTTATTTCCTCTCTTTTTTGTTTTTGCTATTTAAACACATTGCTGCCAAATAAAACAAAAAAAACAAAAAAAAGAAGAAAATTATTTTAGTGCTGTGGGCGTTGGGTTAACTAACGCATACAAGAAGTAATATATTTCTTAGTTGAGTCATTGCAACAGTGACAGATGCATTTTGTGAAATTTGTCATGCAACGTCAGGTTGACTCCAAGTTGATGTAATAAATTGATTTGGTTTAATGTCCTTTTCCTAATAACTATAACAAATTGATTTTTATACAGTTGGAGTTTTTACTTCAACTTCCAATTGCTTATCGACCATTACTAAGCGGAACGATTTCCTCTCTGGTCTTAAAAGTAACATTTGCAAGCGATTCATTTCGCTTGGCTTTGGAAGAAAGGCGTTGTCCTTTTTTTTGCTCTTTATAAATACAAAAGGACGAGCATTATACAGTTTACTCCTACCTAAGCGGATTTTCTCTCCTAATCGTACGAATTTTTGTAATTGCTTTCCTATCTGCAACAAAGACTTTGTTATGCCCTTTGAATGACAGGAAATCAATTACAAAACCTAGAGATCTTGCTTTAGTAATTGAAGAGTAGGAAAAAGAAGAGCAGTTCTCTGTATTTTCTCTGCTTTGGACGAGGAACATTATAACTGCGTTCAAGGACTACACTAGTAACACTTTTCAATTTAAACGGTGCTCGCAACTTAAAGGCACGGTCCCAACTGACGTAAAGCGAATACATTACATTACGCTTGACTGTTTTCTTTCGAAAAAGTGAGTTTATGAACTTTTCAAACGAGTACTAAAAAGTTCGGCAGCGTTCGGTAGTATTAAGCTTTGCTTTAATATAAAATTATTAGCCAGGGCGAGTGTTTTGATTTGGAATAAATTATTCGAAGAAGCTAGAGAATGTGCGGATAAAGGCCTTGAGCATTCTTTCCCGGCCACAGCAGGAAAGATTCTCGATTGTTGCTATCGTTACGCAAGCGTCATTCGACGTAAAGGATTTGTAAAAATATTTCAATCTCAAGATGGAAACCAAGTTTTCGAAAAAATTGAAAAAACATGAGCATAAACGTACTCGGTGCGGAAGAGATAAAGATTTCTTTTCTCTATTTAAAAGATCTAATTGCGTTTTGTAGGCAAGAGTAAGTTAATGTTTCGTTTTTCACTTAAATTTTTATAGAAAACATTTTCCTTTAGGCACTTGATGCTAACATGTTTAGAGTTTAGAGTGCAGCTCTATAAATATTTTAAGTGGCAGGATGTGGATTGTAATACAATTTCTGAAATCGATTCCATGCTTAACACGTACGCATGTTATTAAATAACAGATAATCTAAGGAAAAAAAATTAAATGAATAAATAACAGCAGGAAGTTGGATGATTTTTCTACGCGCTGAGCACTATATCCTCGTAGAGAGGGGGGCATAACAGGTGGACATGAGCTAACTATAATACCTTAAGGTTATCTAAAAGTTAAAGGATCTTCAATATGCGAACATTTATATAGAGAACAGGAACATATAGGGAAACAGTGGAACATAAATAGTTGAAAAAGCAGGAATTCAAGTCCAGTGTTAACAACTTGACTGGGGGTTCGAGCCTGCAATTGTAATTTTATATATTATTGGGGGGATATTGGGGGGATATTGGGGCGATTTGTTTATGGCAGGGAGCGCTTACTGCAAGCGATATGCTTTGCAAATTGACATTTATCAGGAGCAGTGGGCAGTACGAGGTGAATTTTAGACGTGTGAATGACTTATTCAAATCTCTTCTGAGGATATTCTTGGGCCCAGTAAACCCGTGGTTATATCTAGATAAATTAAGCTGAATACGCGGGCAAGACAACTGAGGGTTTCACAGGAAACATTTAGATCAATTCCTTCAAGGCTTAACCGTAAAAGTTATGCCTCATCGATAAGCACAACTCTACGGTCATACGGTGGCAAAACATGAATCCCACCTAAGATTTCGCAAGACGCACAGCAAGAGCTGTTTTTTGACCGATTCGATAGAGGAGCGGCACCGAAAGCATGTTCCCTGATCGGTCAGATCAGAAGACTGATAAATAGGGTCTGGTCTTGCTAATGCTCGAGTCCGAAAATGTCCCCGCCCATCGCTGCCCAAATCTAAGAAAGCTATTTCTGCTGTTCCTGTGCATCTGGATTTTGCTGTGAACGAAAAAGCTGTTCGAGCCAATACGGGAAAAGGGCGAAAATAAAACTACGAGAAATAATTCCTTGCGTACATAAATGTAAAATTCGTTAAATTGCGTTAAATGTAAGGAGAACACGTACTTAAGTTTTTAAGAGTCTTTTAAAAATTTATGTGAAGTACAAGACGGGAACATAACTGCGTGTTATTTTGACAGTTTTTACTACAATTCAAAGGCAAACATAAGCATAAGTAAACAAAGTATAAAAAGAAAGATAAAAACCAAATAATTGAAAGCATTGCAAGCTAAGAGTGGAAGGAAGAGTCATTATCTGTTTTTTTTTCTTTTTTTTTTTTGATAAATAAAAACAAAAATATTTAAATTATAGCAATTTTTTTATATAAAAACTTTATCTCTTTTCAAATATGAGCAAATAAAAAAGGTGCGGCAGCTGTATTTGTTGTTTCAATTCGTTTTCTTCTTAAACAACGAGCACATTACAGTCTTTATGTTCCTTTAAAAATTTTTGCATAATGACAACAGCTTTTGTTAAGAAAAACTAATAAATATTTTTTTCTTATTCTCATTGTTTTATAATTAGATTTTATTTACTTTGCACTCTTTTTATAACCGTCTCCACAACTACGCGCTATCTTAAAAGTGTTTACGATTCGCTTTTTAAAGATTGTTAATGTCATCATTACATTAATTATCCTTAACAAGGTGTAGTTAATTACGTTTTTATTAAAAGTTTTATTGCCCTTCAAGAAAAAAGAGGAACAATTCATATGGAAAGGACTTTTATGTTCTTCACTTGTATTTAATTTTATTAATAATTTGCGCTTAATCGAATTTAATACTTTTGCCATTTCATTTAATATCTCAAGCGGAGAGAAGCACCTTTATGTCAGGCGATAATGTAATCATCCATTTGATGGTTAACGCTTAAGTCGTATAAGCATTCTCTTGGAATCGAAACCGAACTTCAAGAAGACAGTGAAAGTAAATAATAAAAATGTCCTTTTCAATGAAAATACAATTAATAAAAATAGAAACGTCTCCAACGTGCCTTAAGTAATTACCTAAGTGACATATTCTGGTGAAGACATGGAAGGAGCTGACAAGACTACAGCTAAGGAATCGACTTGGGATGATTCTAAAAACTAGGTGGAAATGAATCGAAACCTTTTTGCTTTTCGTCATCGAAAAGGGACGTAAACTATGCTCCCTGTGTTATTTAAGCCTAATCTCACATGATAAGTCTGCCTGCAAGTCTCATTTCAAGTTGGTTCCCAATTTTTTTACATATTTCTTTAATATTTTTTAAAATTTCATATCGTATTTTCAAAAACTTTTTTTATGCCCTCTCCCACTTGTACTATCAATTAGCGTGATATAGTGAATGCAATAGTAAGTAGTACGTCTACATGCGATATCAAGAAGGACTAGACCGATCTTTTATTATACTTATCAATTTAAAGGCACTTTCTCAGCTTTTCTGTCCGTCTGTCCGCCTTGTCCTATTGTGTTCAATCTACCGGTCGCCACTTTCGAGATATTTTGATGGAATTTGACGCACCAGCATGCTTTGACCCAATGTGCGGGGGGGTGTCGTTGCTTGAATAACGGTATTAAATGAAGTGATGCATTTAATGGAAAGTCGCGTCACACTGTGATGTTTGTACGTATTTTAGCTTACTTTAAATTAACAATTATCACTAAAATAGAAAGCAGTTCCGACTTCGGAGTCAGTCAAGGTGTCAAAATTAATCCTTTTCATAAAATCTGTATTATTATTTAACAGTGTGCGTAGGACGAGAAGCATTTCATCGGAGGCAAAATTTGGGATAAAGATCCGCTGAAGACCCATGTATACCACTTGGAAGCAGCAACTACAGTAAAATATTTGAAAATTTCTTTACTTGAGCCAAGGAATTACATCATAAAACTCTTCTTTTCTTTACAATTCGACATTAAAACATAAATGCGAAAGAAAAACAATAACATTCCAATTATTCCCAGAATTCTCACGAGTGACTTAAAGCCATATTCTGGTATGATTCGATGTTTTCGTTGTCTGTCATTTGGAAATGACAGGAATGTGGAGGAAGATAAATCTCAGCTGAGGTATTCGATATTATTCGCATAAGACTGAAGAAAATCACACTTGAAATCCATATTCAGAATTATTTAAAAAAAGAACTGAATCCTAATAAAAAACCGCGGTCGACTGAGTAAATATGTCAACAATCAAATGCTACTGCAGTTGCCAGAGTTTGAAATGCAATTTATGTGGTACCTGATCGTGTAATAGAAAATGGTAACCAAGAGTAGAGTAAGGTAACAACAGCTCTTTAAAAGAACAAGCTGACCACTTAAAGAATCCGGGAGAGTAATCTGCAATATGCGATAACATATGCTTTAAGAGGATGTTAAGACAGTTTCTTTGAAAATGACAGATTTTCCAAGCGAGTATTGTTTTAGTGAACCGAAAACTAAAATTCCGATGATTAGAAGAATTTTCTGTTAAAAGATAAATTATTGTTAGAAACTCAAACAAAAAAGGAAAGAAAATATGCTGAGAAATGTATTGTTTTCCTTTTTAAGAACATTTGCAATACGGCATGTGTTTGAATTTCAAACTCTTAAAGAATGACGATAAACCCCAAGCAGTTGCTCTTCGAGCAGGTAAAACGGCAGAAAAAAAGAAAAGCAAAAGAGATAGAGAAACAGAACAAAAATCGAAGTACTGTCAGTGGGTGTGCAAGTATCCAACTTTCTTGCTTTGCTCTACTTGAAAAGACATGTAGAAATACCCGAAATGCAAAAGTGGGATGTTGAAGACAACCCCCTCAAAATTAGACAATTGTTTTTTTTTTATTTGGAAAATTTCCTAAACAAATGCCTCCAGACTCCAGACTCAAAGATTTTTTGATGTTTTCTCTCTGTTAAAGTAAGCGCATCATGTTAATAATACTGGTGTGTGTGAAAGTGAAACCGCAACAGACACACGATAAAAATGCCAATAAATGAAAAAATAATTGGAAAGAAATATTTGATATCGATGAGGGACGTTTAGTGAATAGCACCCTTCAAAACTAGATCATTGCAATTTCTTCACACACAAAATGACGGAATGATTACGAAAGTATGGGTGAAATCTAAGCTGACACTTCAAGGTTATAAAGTGAAAGGTTCAGGCTAAGTAGAGATTCTGTTCGCTTTAAAAGCAGAAGAAGTAAAGAAGTAACTGAACATTGGCATTAAATGACAGAAAGAAGGCCTTAGCGTAGCGAATTGCGCAGATGAGCAACGCAAACAAAAGGACTTTTCTTTCTCCTTTTTTTCTTAATTTTTTTTTTTCTATCTTTATTTGCGCAGGAGGTTATGGAACAATAGGAAAATGCTCGGCACAGTAGCTATTATTCTCATATGGTTTTACGATTAATCTTGGATTACAACTTAATAAAAATATCATTTACAACAACCCCAGACCAAACGAAACAGAGAAATAAAGGAAAAAAAGTACACACACAATGTTGCACAATAAAAATCGGAAGACAAAAGAACGAATCGTAAAGAAAGCGTACACAGAAGTCAATGTCTGTCATGTTCGATCATTTTCGTTGCTTGCTTAGGTTACACGATTTATTCACATAGATATTCATGTGAGGGAATTTATCGATTCAACTTGAATTTATCTCGTAAAAGTGTTTTGCGGTAGATTGTCTTTTTGGTTTTCGCCCTAGAAACAGATTAAAGTCAAAGGAAATTGTTTGACTTTTTGTGCTCACCGGTGGTTATCGATCGCCAATCGTATGCATGAATATTCTTGCGAAACTGCCTCACCCGAAATAAGCAAAAAAATATGTCAAAAACGTAAATAAGCAAACAATCGAACATAACTCCCTGTCTATAAATTACTCATTTAGGTAGGCAATCATAGGTATAATTGTGTGCTGTACTTCTGTACTTTAATAGGCAGTAGTCCACTGCCTATAGTTTTCTACAAAGTGATGATTGCTAAAATATCGCATACAAAGTATCGCAGCGGAAATATATTTCCAAAAAAAAAAAAAATAAATTAAAGACTTAATTGTATTGCATTTCATTGATGCATTTGTGGTTTCATGTTCGTGTCCCGTTTGTATTGAAATTGCTAATCGTCTTCTGTTCACATATCAAGGTGGATAGAGTTATAAGAATGAATTTACTTCATAAATATGACATATAACATGTGCCCTTGCATAACCTATGGTGATAATTTACAGTAAAGCATGTCTGTCTCATGCACGTTCGTCACTTTAATAAGTTTCTTAAGCAAACAGCAACTTAATTGCTATTTATTTATTATTATTATTATTTATTTATTTATTTATTTCTTTTTTTTTTTTGATGCAGATTTCAGGACATGCGCTACACCAATCTATTTTTTACTGATTATTCCGATCGTTTAATAGGCACTTTAAACAAATTTTACACACAATTTTCTCATTCCATTTGTAATAAGGAGGTATACAGCCATTGGCAAATAGATAGCTTAATTTAAAGAATTTATAAAATAAATTAAAAAAATTCATTTGCATTTAACAAGCTTTTCGGCGCATGGACACCCTATAAGCCGAATATTTTCTTGAGGCATGTCCGTCCGGTAGATACGTCTATGGCAAATATTTTCCCGATCGTGAAAATTAAGATCTCGGTCAAAGGACCACGCCTACAGTAGAATATAATTTGGCAGCAGCGTCTCTGCTTTCAAAACCAAAAAAAGCTACCGAGAACCCCAGAATACCTGAACAAATATGCAAGAAAGGCTACCATGTCCGCCCAATATTAAAGAATATTGAAAATTCATTTTTCTGGTTTTCATTTAAGATGAGATAAAGGCAATGCCGCCCAATGGCCCAATATAACTTTCATACTTGTTGCTATATTAATTTTTTGTCTTCATTCAACTTCAACTTAAATGTTTTTTGGGCAAATTTAAATTGTATTTTAAGATAAAATTTACTATTTTCTTAGTTTTTTCAATATCTCTTGTTCTCATGATGAAGCCTGTGCTATTCAAGTGTCCTTGGCTGTATCTGATTGATGTAAGGCTTTCCGCCGTTTTGTCAAAATTTAACGAGGGAATCTAAAGCATAGCAAAAAGTGAAAAAAAGCTTTAAGCAAAACAAAATATTTTTATGAACAGGTTACAAGCAACAGAACGCATTGCTCCGAAAGTTTTAAGAAATCTTCGAAAATTTATACAAAGTTAATCGCAACCACAGAAATGGTCATAAATGCTCTATGTACGTTCAGGCACTCATATGTTACACGTCAAGTAAAGTATTTAGTACGCTATCACTTTTTTGATGGTAGACAGTAAAGAAATTGGACATCAATGTAATTAAAAATTTGTTTTTGAAAAACGGATGCAATCGATTAAATTGTCATTGAATTCTTCTAATGCCTAACTAATAAGGTTCGTTACATTTTAGGATCACAATCAGATGATTTTTAGGAACGCAGTTAACAAAGATCTGCTGAAAAGGGGAATCAACTTAAGACTTGCTGTTCGCCCGACACGCAAACGCAAAAGAACAAATCAAAGATATTTAGTCAGAAGCAAACTTTTTAGGCCTTCAACTTTTATGGTAAATGCATGAGCGCGCATATCTTTATAAGTGTGAATGTATGTGCATAAGTTTAAAGAGTGACTGAGTGTAACGAAAATGTGGCATCTGCTAACGCGCATGCGTGCATACGTAATGACCAACTGCCAACAACACTAATGAGGCCAAAAAGAATAAAGATGAGGAAGAAGCATAAGAGAAAAGAAAAAGCACAAACTTTCGACAGTGACTGAAAACCTTTACTTTTGATTGCTCCTGATGCTATTGACTACATTTTTGAATACAGTCATACGTTAAAAAAAAAAAAAGCAAGCAGTTGTTACACAAAATCTGCTTGAGTTTCTTCTCGTCGATCAACGAAACCCCTTCACATCATATAAAGCATGCAATGCAACCGACATACATACATGAAAGTTTGTCCGTACAACAAACATTCTTACAGATGCTACCAAAAAACTAATGCTTGTGATGACTAGTTTTTTGCGTTGTGTGCGTATAGGAGAGTGTAAAACAAGCCGTCACAACAAACGCTACACTGGAAAAAAAGCCTTGGAGAATTTTTTTTAACCGTTTGTAGGTATTTTGACGATGTGTGTGTGTGTGTGTGTATTTTTTATTTATTGCCTGAACCTATACGCAGTTGCTTACTGGTTTAATCCTTTTAGGCAATTAAAGCCAATTTTTTTCGTTTTTCGTTTTTCAGATGTGGCCAGAGAACACCTTAAGGATTTCAACAGCTGGTGATTTTTGTTTTCGTTTCTTCTGTTTTTTTTTATTGATTATTTAATTATAGCTTCAGCAGCGGCGCGCAGGCTATTTTTTTTTTTTTTGTTTTTCATTTTTTTATTTTTTAAATTGAAAGACAACAAAAACTGTACATAAATGTTTATTTTTTACCACAAAATGAAAGAAAACCATTTAAAATGTTTTCGACTGACGTTTACACCATTTGAGCTTTGAAGCGCGTCAACCAAATAATTGAGTTGTACAAGACGGTAATCAACTCCTAAACTGGAACATATGCTCTTTGAAGCGCTCTTAGAAACGGGTTAAAAAAACGCTTAAAAAATTAATATTTGAACAAAATAGTATTTAATACCTTTCTTCCTTTCCTTTCCGTTCCTTTCCTTTCCTTCCTTTCAATAAAAAATGAGTAAACATAAATTGAAAGCGCAAGCATATGTTTCCCTGATCCTTCTGTGTACATTCAGGCAATTTCGTCTTTGCAAGCACGTGCTGGCGTTACAAAACATATATCTTGCAGCCTCTTTACATCGTTTCTGAACTAATGTTTGAAATTATTTCTTATTTTTCAACGAAAAGAGAAATGTATTACTTTCCAGGTGATGCTCGTCCCATTTCCTTGCAATTGTGCGTTTTAAGTCCTGCCTGACCATTTGCTTTAAGAATTTGCTATTAATTGCTGCCTTTTTTTTGTTTTTCGTTCATCTCTAGTAGCAAACGTGTTTTATCACTTTTTCTATTTTTTTTTTTTTTTCGTTAAGTATATTATAAATATATGATCCTTGTTTTTATTATCTTTCAAATTCTCATAAATTACTGCGTAACGTTTTTCAAAAGTCTTATTAATGAAACAATTTATGACTGTACACGTCCTGTGACGTGATATTAAATCATTGTTGTGTTCTTTGAAATTTTATGGCGTGTAATGAGACATTTATTATGTTATCATCTTCACCGTCATTATGTCATTGCGAAACAACAACTATATACACTATATGTGCGGATATACATATGCGTACATCAACACAATGCGAATTTCTTATACATTCAAGGTATCGTTTAATTTCTCTTATCGAAGATTAAATTTAGTTAAGCGTTAAGTTTGATGTCGAAGCAAGCGTTACAGCATCGAAATTTCCATTGATTTTACAAATTTTTTTAAGCTGTTCTGTTGCGGGTCCTCAGATTCAATGGCAAGATCTTCGACGATCTTCCATCCAATCAAATGATTTGCCTGAACAGGCAGTACCTTACAATAGCAATTCTAACTAGAATGATACTTAAACTTAAGCATGCTACATGAGATAAATTTAACTTATGTTAAACGTTATATAAAAAGTAGCCTAAAATTATCGCACTGCTTAGATGCGACTTAAAAAAGATGCCATGCGAATTAGAATTAATTTATCGCAGAGGACACTCTAGGCGAAGAGAAGAAAGCTAAAACGAGCAGTGATTTTGAGCCGCCATAGCATGAAATAGTAGTGTAGGTAAAGATATAACAAATGGAGAGATGAGGTGATGAAATAGATTTTTTTTGATTTGTCTCAGCTAGTGCCCAGAATCGAAGCAAACAGCAGCGGGAATTGCTTGTCTCTCTCGTTCAATTACAATTGACGACGGAATCAGACAGAAACAATTGCTAAAGTTATCGTGTCTCGCACACTAAAAATTCGCAGCCATTTAAATCAAAAACTAGGGTAAAATTTGTAGAAAAGTTAATGCTAGTAAAAGTAAAAACTGGCCAAACACTATGTTTATGTCTCCTTTCGCATATTAATTTTTGATGTATATTTTGGCAAAAACCCAATCGTCACAGTTTTCTACTTCTAGAGTAAATTAAGTGAAATACTAAGAGACAATAAACTGAGAGGTAAGTAGTGCCCTGTTATGTCCACTACTTAAGTGCTTATGGAGAATGCATGCGTCGTAGATCGCTGATGTCTGCGTAGTGTAGGGTTCAGTTTCATTCCTATTGACTAACTCCCCAATACGCTCTTGTGATAATAGAGAATGCACAGCTTTTTCACATTATAGTGTCTCTGTAATAATAACGGGATTCCAATGAAAGTAAACATTTCAACCTCAAAAAAGGTTTGAAGGTGATAAGACTTATCCTCTTTGTTAGCAAACGCTAGAAGTGGCCATCCATGTGGTGGGAAAATTATGAAAGCACAAAAACGGTTTGGATTAACGAAACTTCAAAGCGAGTCTTCTTCGATGGCTGGCATAGGCTGGCATCTTCCAACTTTTAATTTTCCTGATATGGAAAAGAGAAGGAAAGAATGTGTTTGGCTGAGAGTATGAAATGGAAAATGGTTTTAGCGTTTTTTGCTTGAACTAAAGCAATCAGTTTTAAGTTTCCTAAAAACTGAAAATAATTATAAAAATGTATTGAAAGCACATTTCTGCAGGGGAGAGTAATTTTGCTGCATTTTTTTTTAAATTTTTTTAAACACTTTGAAAGCGTGGACAGACCTTACTGAAGAGGCAGATGGTTACGAAAAAGAAATAATAAAATTAAGAAAAACCAACAACGAAAATTGCAGCCATCATCAATGAAATTCATTCACTAAATAAGCGAACGCGATCTAATTTCTTTCAGGTGTTTTGAATATAAGTTTTCGTGTTTTTTCTTGTCTTTTCCTTTTGTTTTTCATCACAGCCAACAAGTCAGTTCAAGAAGTGAGTGAGCGAGTTTAATGAAGATCTGTCTGTCTACGTTGAATTGGTAAGCATTTGGAATCTTGTAATGACGTATGGCTGTTATGAACAACATGTGAGTGATTGAATGTTGTATTGCAAGCACGACCAGAGGCCAGGTCAACTCATTACAATCATCATCATCGTCATCGTGATTATCATTATCACAGAGGCTTTCAAAACAAAGGGTAAAGAAATGAAAACATTTCAATGTTGGGCAACAATATGTTGCTTGGCTTTAGACAATAAGAAAAACAAAAAAGCAAAAGCAAGAACTAGTAACAGTGAATTTAGGGTAATCCTGATAATTAGTAATTATCGATAACATTTGGTTACTTTTGCGCAGGGAAAGAAATAAATAATTCCTACACTTATTTTCAAGTAATTTATTAAAAAAAATTAACTGCTTGTTTACTAAATTCTGCTATTAACGCACGAGCTTGCAACGGACCGAAACAACTGAGCGAGTTTTAATAAAGAGAAATTTACAAGAGACGGTAGGGCGTTATTTACAAAACCGAAAAGGCTTAGATCAACCGTTAACGATTTTTGTCTGAGCCTTTATGGGGACCGTTCGACACAGACTTTGTGACTTCATTGCTGTATTCGGAATGTCAAAAACTAATGCACACATGAATATTTAATGGTTAGAAGAGTTTCGAGATTTTCAGAGTTCTCTTATGATATGAGAAGAACTTTACCGATAACCTTCACCTATTTCTACGGTCAATTTCATACATTTTGGGGGTGGAGGGAAGAAGAGGGGAGTAGAGATAGGCTAGAATAGGTTCGCCAAGGGCGTATTGCGATGCTCTGAACACATTTATTGGTTATATACCGCAGAACCGTACATACGGCGTACGTAGGAAGCCACCATTCGCCCTTGGATTAGTCTGCTCATCGCAGAAGGCATATATTTCCAGAACTAATTCAAGACGTAATCCCAGTCGTAATAATAAATATACAACGAAGTGGATAGGAGCTGTGAACAATCAAAATCGTTCCTCATCTGCTCACTGACTGTTGAAGTATTGCAGTATTGCATAAAGTTTTACTTGACTCAAGCTATAATTGTTTGCAAGAAATTTAATTCTGTTAAGGAGAGTAATGTAAGTTACAACCCTATCGGTAACTCATGTCAATTTACTTGAAATGGAGTATTAAATGCGTGGCTTTTATACGAAACAAAATCCGCTAAGATTATTTAGTCGTTTCGTGAGATCCTATTGGCAGGGAAAGCTACGCTTACATAAACTCAACATCTCTTCAAGGTAAGTACTGCCTGGCAAATCGCTCCCGAAAATATAAATTTCTTGTGGTAGACACTGGTGTCATGCTTACAAGAGGGTGCAAGGCATCATAGAACTCTTCCACATTCGAGTAGACTAGAGAGAAAACCGGTGTATCCACTCAACTCAACCGAACTGTTTTCCTTACATTTTGGATGAGTTACTACGTCGATCAGAATGACCTGCAAATGTTCTTGACGAACATACAGTCTACCCGATCCGACACCGTAATCATAGAATCACAAGTTGCTGACAGAGGAAAAACTGCAATTTTTTTCTTTCGAGATTACTTTAGTATTTCATGCATTGTTAGCATGCTTTTGAGCCAGTCAGGCCTTATTTTGAAAATTACATTTTAATCACATAGAAAACGTTCCCGCCAAATTTTAATTTTCTATCTTAACTCTTGCCACAATTCCAATTCAAAAAAAAGAAAACGAATGCGCCAAATTTTCGCGCTTTCCTACAAGTGGGTTACAGACCAAACCTTAGCCGTTCCAGTGTTAAAGGGGCCATCGCACACTTCCCGCTTTACTTATATAACTTTGTTTAACCTCGTTTAAGAATTATTTAAGTCAAGTATCTGTAGATGAATTACTTACATTAAGTAAAATTTATCGCATCTCTTGATGAACTATCAGGTATACTATCTTGGCAGGGTTTCCGAAGAGGTGGATAAATGAATAAAGGAACACTATTATAATTTCTATATTCCTTACCTTTTGTGTGTTGTATTGTTCCTGTGCTACATATACATGCGGCTGAGTGGGTTAAGAGCGTGCATGTTAAAAAAGAACTCTGTTAAGAGTTCTATGGCTTTAGACAGCGAAGAGGTAGACAATTTTACTGGATTTTCTATTTAACCGTCTTGCAGACTTCCTTTAAACTTTTAGAAATTTTCAAGAAAGAAAAATCTTAAATTCGTATTCCGGTCACGTGTATGTGCATAGAAAGTACGCATTCGATTTTCGATTTTTCGACACTTTTTCTCACATTATTATCCATCAAACTAATTAAAATTTCACTCGTTGATGACTAAGTAAGAGTTCAAAAATCTTTTTCAAAAAAACCGACATTTCCATTGAATGTGCTGCGCTATGCCGTGGCTGGTATAATGTCTCAAATTGAGAATTTTATGACGCCTTCGTATTTACCATAGCTGTGCGTAAATAGATTAATTTTTTATTGAAATAATTGATTGAAATTTACCGCCAATTGAGTTGATTTTTTTTTTCTATCAGAAGGTATTTATAATTATTGGGAAATTTTTATGATTATTTGCTCTTTTCAAGTAAATAATATCGGAATATTTCTTTTTTTGTAAAGACCTAATTGATTACAAGTATTATGATATACGCAGATAACCCCAATAGCCTGACCTGATATCGAAAAGTATAGAATGCTTACTTGAATATAAGTCGTCTGGAGGTCAAAGCTAGAGGGAATATGCGAACAAAATGCATGGACATAGTTGCTGTTCGTGTATAATGTTTGAATGGATGGAAAATACGTTACCGAGCCGTGAAGACCTATA
Source organism: Glossina austeni (assembly GCA_000688735.1). Lineage (NCBI taxonomy): Eukaryota > Metazoa > Arthropoda > Insecta > Diptera > Glossinidae > Glossina > Glossina austeni. Next base: position 1,182,271 of record KK502444.1, read on the forward strand.
ATGTATTTAAGGAGGTCTGGATGCAAACATACATAATAACAAGACAATAGCAGCATAGAAAAGAAAGCGAAAATTGGAACATCAGAATTAAGAGTCTGTGTGTATGCGTATGCAGGCTTTTGCCCAGAATTGCCCGTAATTGAAATATAGATCCTGCAGTGTTAGTGAAGAGAACGCCTTTATGCAACTTTTAAAGCAATCCATTATGTGTGTTGTGTGAACGTTTGGTTTTATTACCACACTAATCCATTGACATAAAACATTACTTCAGTCGTTTCAGACGTCATTTAATTGCCTTGCATTTTGGGCAAAGCACATGTTTTTGAAATTGTATTCAGAGAATACACGAACGTATTGCGCCAATATTTGTTTGAAATTTTCAAACCTTTCAACAACAAATCAAAACATTTTGCGGAAATTAAAAGAAAACATTGCCATGACAAGTAAGCAAAGAAAAAGAGTTAAGTCCATTACGTGCGGAGTATTGCGGAGCATTGTCGATGGCAAAACACAAAGGCAGCCGTGGTCTTTATCACATAATGAAATGAATGGAATGAACGGAAAAGGTGCGTTGAGAGATTACAGAAATGTATGTAAAATTTGGTAATTACTACGGTAACCCGCAGTCGGGACTATATGTGATGGAATAATAATTTAGTTATATTGTGCTTAACCGTTGCTTCAGCTGTCGTAATATTTGATAGACTTGCTCGTCATTTCTAGTGGCAACGGTGGCCCGTTTATGGAGGCCTATCTATCACATTATTTTGTTTCAATTCAATTACTGAAACGAAATATCGAATAAGCGGGGAGGCTGATTACAGCTTTATTTGCTCTTTCATTTGCGTGTTAGGATTTACTTTAAAGTCCGATCTCGCAGAAGTGTTGTTTAAAATTGAAAAAAATGAAAAAAAGAAAATGCTTTCTATTCGGTGTACATGAACAAATCGTTAAAATAACACGTGCGTTGCCTTAATGTGCAGCCTGGCAGGTGATCCTTAACATATGCCTCTATGTTTATCCTCGATTTTGTTTTTCTTTTTTGATTTGATTTACACCTACTACGTGGTGTGTGTATGTATGCTATTGAATATGCAAATATTTTCCTATTTAATGACATTCTCAGTGACATGACAGCTGCAATCCTCTGCACTACTCTGGTTCCATACGAACATGTTTTTCTACGAAATTATGCTATGAATAGTAAAAGAAGGTACACATCGCACCGCATGTGTGCGGTACACAGATATAGAAGAATAAAAAGGAAACGAAAAGCAGTTTGTGTGTATATCCTGGTCTGTACACAACACTCGTATGCAACACGCAAAGAGACCCCGACAACCTGTGCTCCTCATAATAATTACTATTTGTTTTTTGTGTTCATGAGAATTTTCTACGTTTTCCTTATGCGTTTTACTGTTTTTCACCTTTAATTTAATCTGTTCTCGTCTGCTCGATATGCTATGTGAATGTGCGAGAGTATGCGCCTATGAAGGTCAGTTTTATTGTACTCTTTATGGTATTGACATTTAAATTGCTATACGTGACTTTTATGATCTTCTTCTTTTCATAGAGACGGTAACAGACGGCATATCCACAATATTTGCTTGTAATCAAAGGTGTGCAACAGATGTGTCCTGAGCATATTTTTCAAAACGTTAAAGCACGGTATTGTTATCGAAAGATTTTTCAAAGAATGTACACAACAACACTATTTTATAACACCTCGCGTAAGAGTGGAGCGTTCATTTTCCGATGGATTGCGCCATGCGATGGAATGCCAGACGATATTTTATTCCAATTGAAAAGCTTAAAAAAAGCCTTTTCTGACTCTGAGGCCGCAGTTGTGAAGTGGTTGTGCAAAAAATACCCAAGACTTTCTCTTAAGGTTGTACTTGCATTTATTCCATATTGGGATTAAAACTCGCATGCCAGACCTAAGCTAGTTCCACGTCTTTATCCAATCAACGTCGAGAAAATGAAGATTATGACATTTGCAAGAATTCGCCCTGATCCAGCTACTGCAACACACCAACGAATCTTTACATTATCTAGTCTTCCTATCCGCATTTGTGGAGAGAAACTCACGGTTAAATGTGTCCTTTAGGAATGCCAAACCCTTCCTGAGACTTGAAGATTCATATTTGAACCGTCTAACCGTAAGGACATCTTCAAAATAACTGGAGAATTTAATACCAAGAAAACATTTAATTTTATTACAGCAATGAGACCAGTGAGCCAATGAATCAGTGAATCAGTGAGTCAGTGTTTTAAAACCCATGCTCCAAGAAATTATTTGTTAAATATGATTAAATCACTCATGTGTCGCCCTATGGTTCAGAAAGTGTGTTTGCGTTGGAAAAGCTTTCTTTCATTTTTTTGCAGCTGACAAAGCTGACTATGCGAGCGTTGCAGGATACGCGATTTCCTCTAGAACAGCACAGAGTTTTATTGCTAAAAATTTGCAAACCGTTGTACCGAGTGGCACTCGGTACACTTTTTACATTTCGAATAAATGATCAAAAAGAACTTTCTAGACTGTCACTGAAAAGAGAGCAACTCAACCGTTCTATGTATAGTGAAGGGATTAAATATTCATTGAAAAATTCTTGAACGAGTAGTTAGTTACCCTTCCAGTTGCTGAAGTAGGAAAGCGCAAGCAGCTGTGTAAGGATTTTTTATTTAATATCCAAATAGATAGATGAACAAAAGTCAAAGAAAGAAAGTCAAAGGTTTAAGAAATTTCAAAGGAGTTTACGCCGAGTTTACGTAGGATGACAATTCAAGGAAAGAAAAAATCTTCGAGCAAACAGTTAACTGCTACTACTTCGGAGGGTTAAGCCAAATATGGATGATTTGAAAGAGAAGAGAAAATGGGCGCAATTAATCCAGTTATACAAAACATGTGATGCACGATTTCATTTTTTACAAAAAGTTGTAAAGAAAAGTTCTCAAGTGAAACAAAAGAAGACGCTAAGTCGATAAAGGATAAGAAATGAATTTGAATACAGAGAGGGAAAGGACCGAAGATAAGAAGACAGTTAGCTAGCTTCAAAGGAATAACAAAACCATGAAATATCACAACACGCTTTAATAATGACGGCAATGAAGATGAAGATAATTGATTAACTCCCGAGGTTGGTGTGCACATGCTTCACATAAAAGTTAGAAAGAAAAAAACAACTCTTTAATACGAAAGGGTGAAAAAGGAGTGCGTTTAGACAGCGCCTAAATTCGTTAATACAGCTGCCGTTTCATTTCGAATCACGCGATAGACTTATCGATGACTCTTTATTATAAGGTTGCAGACATGATCAGCTGGCGGTTTATCAAACCGTTAAACAGTGAAGACGGCGGGTGTTTTAAATTACTTGTTGTGTGTGTGTGTGTGTGTGTGTTGTTAACTGCAACGATGGGAATTCTTTTTGGGCTTGTCGAAGCTTGTGTCATACTCATCGACAAAGCACACAGAAAGCTCTACTACCTTTTCTTATTCTTCTGTAGCATTCGGAAATAACGGTCAGATCTGAATAAAAATAGCTTGTGGGTGAGGTCTGGCTCGGCGCATTGGCAAGTCCATGATTTAAATAAAATCACAAACATCCTCATATATTGTGTTCTATCTCGAGTAGTGGGTAGCAAAAATGTTGACATGTAATTGAAATGTTTTGGATTTTTTTTTTCATGGATAATGACTTAATCGACAGTTGTCACACATACATACATACACAGGTATAATGCCTTCATTACTATCTTTATTATCTTTTATAGGAACGTTATCATTGAAATTTACTTTGCACGCTGTACAGCGGTGTCACAGCTGGCGCACATGCTCAATAAATCATAAAGAATTTTTTTCGTCTAAAACTTTTTTATGTGAGCGTTTTAAGAAGGACACGCATGTGTTCTAATACAGCGTACAATTCAACGACGATTTTTTCTCCTGCGTGCTGTGTGCGCATTCTTTCTAACCTTGACATTGTTTTCTGTTCTAAGCCATTAAGAATTTTTTTATAAGTTGCATAAGTGGGAAAGCGGATTTTGACTGGAGTCTCTTTTGTCAAATGCTCGTTAAACTTTTATACTAGTTTCCTTAAGTCATAATGCGTTTTGTAATTAATTCATTCTCGTTTCTTTTCATTGCAGAGCAGAACTAAAAAAGTGTGGTACTCAGTGATCACTCACTCGTAGAAGCAGATGTTTTTCTAGAAATTTGGAAATTCTTCGTTGCATACCACGCATGATAGTTTCACATGATCTGTTTACATTGTCTTGTTCGCTGCATGTCCTTCTTTCATTGTCTATACAACTACATGATGTTTTTTCTAGCATTTCTTGTTTTTTTTTTTTTTTTTTCTAATAAAAACTCTCCATCAGACCTTTAGAGTTCTTTCTTCAGATGCCTTTAAGAAATTGTTTATCCCTTTGTTGTTTAAAGGTATTGTTGAAAATACGTTTAATGATTACGTAAAAAACGTTTTAGTAAATGCATGTAAGTATTAAATTCAATTTTCAGAAAATCCAAGAAAATTTATAGCTAAATACGGGTTAAGTTGATTAAGAGGAGGAGGATCAAATGATTTCAATTCATTACATAATTCATCTTTATGGTAAAATTTCTGAAAAGTACTGTTTTGAAAAGGTGTTGTCAGTAATAGTTTCACATTAGTTTGTTCTCTTGACGTGTGCAGATCGATGCATCGATTTATTATATAACAAAAAATCAAATCCATGAGCTGTTTTATTTGAACACAGTAATGTAAGTCACTTTTTGACAAAAAGTCATATAATCATAACAATGAATCAAATCTGCTAAGAGCTTCTTATTTATAAACCTTTCCGAATACAAAAACACCTTCAAAATTTTCATCATTTTGTCAATGCAAATTTACACATAGCTATAGAAATTACTTGGTGTACATCAATTTTCCCCAAAGACATTTGCATCCTTTTATTTTATAGCTAATGCTTTTAAAAGAGTCCCATTACACCCGTAAATCAATTTAATATTCGAAAAACTTGCGACACTTTCAAAGAAAACGACTTATGTCTCAACCACGAAAGGCAGCGAAATGAAACTAATTCCCACGAATGATCTGAACGTTGTTTCCTCTTTCCAATCAACCAACTGGGCAACGAAAGTAACACTCCATGAGATCAGGACCATCAGACCACGTTGCTCTTACAGTTTTATTGAGTGCTTTAGCAAAGAGTAATCGCAAGAAATTTTAGCTCACGCTTTGGCTTTCTACGCTTTTAGAATAGCGGACTGCTTTTTTAATAGCACCCGAAACCTGATAGCAAGAAAAAGCAAGAAAACACGTCCGAACGCACTTGACACAGTAGGCTTTAAGGCAGATCGCCTTAAAGCATTATTTGGTTGCTTAGTATGGTCGCGTATTATCAAAAATCAATGTTGTTGTCTATGTTATGTATTCCTCGTAAGGGAATGTATCAGTAGTGCAAACTTAAAAAGAAACCCCTTTTTTTCATCGATCGACTTATTATTATCAGTACGAACTTTACACGATTGCAAGTTAGAAACTAGAAAGAATTGGTTAAGGAAGTCAAATATTCTTATAAAGGTCTTCCATTTCGGGAGACACTTTTTAGGATCGTACTTTGGAGCTTCAAAAAATTTGTTTGTATGCTTGGAGATGTGAAAATATCTTCATTATGCAAACACTCCTGATTCCTGAACGATTGGGAATCAAGAAAGTGTACCAAAGTGGGCGCTCATCGTTTATTCACCAAAGAGCAAAATTGGATCGCCATCCCCGTTCCTCTATTCGGTCTACCGCGCTCTTGTTGTCATTAACATGCATGGATTTATTTCTTTGCGGCTACATCAAAAACCGGGTCTATGCTGATAAGCTAGACGCATCCAAAATTGGACACAATGATTAGTGATTAAAGCAAACGTGCGTGTCAGTGTGTTCAAGGCCATAATGAAGAGTTGAATGATATCTTGTTCAGAAAATAGCTGCAATATCTAAGCTTTAGCGTATTCGGCTTAATTCACTTTGATATGTTGTTGTCTCTCCGTTTCAAATTATGAAAAGTAAGATTCAGGTCTAAGTCCGATTGGTTTGCTTTGATTGATTCATATTACGCTTATTATGATTTTGTGAAATAAATTGTTTCGAAATTTCCAGAATATTGTACGAACACCATTTTTCTTTCGCTAATGAGTAACGATAAAAAAGGCCACCGAGCTGGTATACCATCCTGTGCTTAGTGTTAGGAGCGAAGATAGATTCACTTTTCATATTTTTATAAATTATCGAAAAGAAAATTGAAGATATTTTTCTCGACATTTGTACGAGTCGTGAAGGCAGAAAGCACCCACACAATAACCTAAAACGGCTGCGTACACATCGGGCAGATGCTGCAAGATTTTGTGCATCTGATGGCTGTAAGTAAAACGATTAATGATTTGCTTCGAAATCTTAGCAAATGTTTTGGTTTTCTATGTTTTACGGTCATTTGAAACGTTTTAGTAGATCCTCTACGGCAGATAAGAGAAATCCACAGGTACCTACAAAATTTAGGTTTTAAACCTGCCATTACGCTTCTGTATATATATGTATAGCTAGCTAGCTAGCTACACGAGGCATATGTATGCGGCTATGTGCATGAACTTCTTATATAACGTTTTCTTGAAAAGGAAACATAACATGAAACACACATTCACACACGTTCACACAATTAGTCTGTGTATACTTCTTTTTAATTCCCTTTATTTGTATACGAACGAAGCTATTGATATCTATGTGTGTATGCGTGTTTGTAAGCGAGCACGCAGGATAAAAATTGCACCTTTATCCTGTACGTTGCGTACATTGCATGGCTTATCTTCATATCAATTCTCTCACTTCGTTTCGTCTCCAGTTGCTTTGCTTGTTGCTTGATATACAAAATTTTCTTTATTACATGTTAAGCACATTTCTCAAGTCGTCGAATTAAGTAATTTCTTCATTTTTTATATAATTTTTGAATACCCTTTGCAAGCACATTCATAAATATGTCATAAACTTTGTAGTTCGCTTGATATATTTCTCTTTAATATGATATTCCATTGTATTCTATCCTTAATTATATGGAAACACATTTCACGAAAGCTTCTTTTGTATCCCGTCCACGTAATGAGGAGCAAGCAAGGCATGGCTTTTGGATACAGTTGCTCTTTTTTTTTTTTGTTCAAATTTTTTTCCCTTTTTGTTGCGCTCTTTTACGACATTGTGTTATTTTGTGTAGGACACAACAGAGGGATAGTGATAAAGTTTGTTTTTTTTGTTTTTTGTTTTTTGTTTTTTGTAGCCTTCTTTTCTTTTTAATATAATTTTTGGCTTTTATTTGCCATTTGTTTATCCTGCGGTCGGTCGTTCATTCACTTTATCATTTAGTTCAAAATTCAGTTCAGTTCAGTTCAATTTCATTCACCACACAATTGACGGCTATGCACGTATTCGCCTTTAATGAAGACATTAAGGCAAATAACACTCACCCAATACAATGACAAGAGTAGTAGCAGAAAAACACTGAATATTTCCATTGTGTTGACAAATGATCGTAAACTTGAAATGAGGGTAACGTGTCTTTCGTCGAAGAATAAGAAAACATGAAACGTTGTGTGTTTGTGTTGTGTTCAGAAAGTTTCTATCTTTTTCTCTTTTCTTTTTGTTGGAGTTCATTCTTGATATGTTTATGACTTCATTTTCGGAAGGAAAAGATACATCAAATTTTCAAAGGGTTTTCAATTAGCTAGAAAATCCACCGAACTATAAATTACAGAAAGGCCTTTAATAGTGCATCAAAACACGGCAAAGCCGAATATTATATGCCTTCGTTTTGTGGCCCTCTACTACTACTACTACTACTACTACTACTACTACTTCATTTCTCGTTATTACCTAATTGGCTATAGGATCAACTCAAAGCATATGTTTCTCAATTCTAAATCTTTATCTAAATCGGAAAATAATTGAAAGAAAATTTCTTAAATGTTTGGCTTGGTATCGTGGGGAGAGGAAGAGAGAGAGAGAGAGAGAGAGAGAGAGAGAGAGAGAGAGAGAAAGAGAAAGAGAGAGAACTTCTAACTAACTTCTCCTAAGAAGTTAGAAAGTAAGTACGGACCAAGTTTTAGTTTTCTACCCCTTCGCCTGTAAAGTGACCACATGATCAAGGGGAGAACTTTTTATCTTTGGCATATCTAAGGAGTTATTCTGTGGATCTAGGGATCAACTTTTAGTTTTCTTCTCTGTCGTCCATGAAGCGACAAACCGACAAAGACAGAGCGTTTTAGAAAAAATTCAGTTATACCCTTCGACAGGTCTAAGAAGTTATTCGCGATAAGTAAGGGTTAAGTTTTAATTTTCTGTCCGTTTGTCTGTAAAGTGACCAAGTGACCAAACCCAATTTAACAAAGACATGCCAAAAATCATTAACACTCAGGTTTCAAAACGAGTGGAAAATTTTACACTGACAATCTTAAATTATGTTTTGTTTACTTGTTCTGTCTCTTTTCTAGCTGTTCACTTATGTGGGTGGAATGCAATGGTGGAATTGAAAATTGCATCAAATAAAACACTTCATGGTTATCTTGAAATTATTTAGCCATCGTTTGCAAGCGGTGCATCTTGGTGATCCGATACGGACCCCAACAAATTCGGTTTCAGCCCGAGAGGTACATTGATTTTGCCACACAGTTGCGGCACGTAGAAGGAAGTCCCGAATACCTCATAAAATATACATAATAGTAATCAGCACCAAATTCTGACACGATTTAAGCATGTCGATCTGTCCGTCCGTAGAAAGCGTTTTACAAATTTGGATTGGGGCATGTCATTGCGTCTATCCGTAGTAAGCGCTCTACAGGTTAAAAAAGTGAAGCTACCGGTCTCATATTTGGCGAAAACATCCGAAGTTGTTACAAGCAATTGCTTTTGGGAATGGGCGAAATGAGTCAAAGAGCGTTACCTCAGTACTACATAATCTGGTGAATAAATTTCGTACAACAGATATAACGATAAAAATTGCCGCTTATGTTTTACAGAGGATTTTATAATGTAATGCATGTAGAACTACGTAGTGTGCAATGGAACCACATTGCGGACTATCAAAATATTGTTTTTTTATTTTTCTTAAATAGTGAGTATAAGGAAGGAGTGTAGTAGTGAGTACGCGCATAAGCTGCTTACTTGCCGGTTTAACTTATCTTTTTTACTAAGATCCTCTTGTGCTTATGACTTTCTATTAAAGGGCGAAGGTTGGGTAATTCCGAGCTTTGACCTTGACAAGTTTCTTGTTATTCAATGTTTTTCCTATTGAATAAATCTCTCCCTCTCTGTGGCTGATGGCAATTTTTGATTACATTATTCATTGCTGTTATCGGTCCTTTGCTTAGTTTAATAACATTTCCTACTTCCGTATCCTTATCACTAAATATTAAACATCTGTTGCTTACCGCAAAAACGAACGAACGAACGAACGAACGAACGAACATGAGGGGTTTGTATTAAAGCAACGCCACGATATACATTTAAATCTGAAAATTGATTTTAAGAGTGGAAATGAACGCAGAATAACAGCAGGAAGTAATGAAATACATTTTATCGATAAACAAGAGCGTTATTAAGAAAAATAAAGTTCAACTTTTTTCTTCTTGAGTTCTTTTCGTTTTTTTTTTTCTTTAAGGAAAGAAAAAAAAGTAGAAAATTATTTTCAGTAGCTTCGAACCGTTAACATTAAAGAGATATGTTGTGTCTTTTCGGGCTTCTTAAATATCGTACCGCAAATGAATACTAATGAGTGTTCATTCGTCACCCGAAAAGTTTAAAATTTATATGTACAAAGACCAGGAGAGATTTTAAAGTCAGTTTTTGTTACCACGACATCTGAGGCCGCTGAGACCGCGCATGTGATTTACACACCGTTCAGCTTAACGTAAGATATGTTTGCTCTGCCTTGCTTTGCCTGTCCGTTTGCCTGTGTTTGCCTACTGGACAAAGAGTTATTTTCTGGAATTTATATGTGTTTGCACTGAAAAACGTGACAAGTTTATGAAGATTTATAGAGTTCGTCTGAACATACGTAAAAATATATTTAACAAATTTGTTTAAACGCTTTTTAGGAAGTCTTTACTCACACGTTCGTTACTTTGCACGTTGTTATGCACATACATACGTAAGACGTAGTTCATGCGGCATAATGTGATTAATTTGCATAAAATGTAATTGACGCCTTGTTTCTCCAATTCTCACGATCATTTGTTCATTTTGTTTTAAATATCGATTGCAGTTTAATATGTTGTTCGATGAATTTTTGTTTTTTTCTTTTTTCTCTTCTTTTATTACGAAATTTACCTTAACAATTTCGTGTAATTAATTTGCCATTCAAATTCAATATCTTTAAGACAAAAGAAATTCTCTTGCTAAGCCCATGTTCTATGTACATATACATATACATATACATATATATATATAGGTTATAAGTTTTCAATTAGTAATTGGAAAAATGCTTTTTTAGTTCAGACAACTGAAAACACTACAGTGGGGCACGGCTCACTATTAATCATCCTGCATTACCTTACAGTTTTCAAAATACCGGGGAAGTAGTCGAGTAGGTTACCTGATCTGAGCCATTTTCAATACCATTCGTCCTTGGGCCAAAATGCGTCAGTGTAAAAAAATGTCACCAAAATATGTCAAAAACTACGGCCTGTAGGATGAACACAAGAAGACAAGGTGGACAGACGGAGAGGCTCATTTAAATCGATTTAGAAAGCGATTCTAAATCGGTCAGCATAAAAAAGGTCGGTCTGTCGTATGTCCTTCTCTGCATTGCAAACGTGCTGTCGAACTTAATATACCCCTATATCAAAAGTAATGTAGGGTGCAAAGGAAAAAGAAACGGAAACTTGAAATTTTCAGTTCGACTTTTTTGCTATGTTTTTAGTCAGTCAACATTAAATTATAATCGAAGTATCTTCGAATTGTGATTTAAAGAGACTCGCAGATGTTACTTTCCTTTCAAAACTTGTGAAAATCGCCAGCTTGACGTTTTTAAGTAAATTGAAAGTTAAATTTCAAACATTTAATCTCGGGGCAAACTGAGTTTATGTTGTTAGGGACAAAACGACGTAACTCAAATCGCAAAGCATATGCTTCGGCATTTAATGTTTGTGTAAACGCGTGTGTTTAACTATTGCTAACGACATTAGATACAAGTCATATAAATAAATATTTGTTAAAAGATTATGTAATTTCTTTGCATTTTGTCCTTTTCTTCGCTTTTTATACAATGCGCGCATGTGTTAAGCAAGGAAATTGAACTTCCATGCGAAGACTAAAACAAATAGCAAATAATAGATTTGAGAAAGGAAAAAAGTAAACTAAAAGAGATAAAGGAAACAATGGTGTCGCAGTACCTCACCTTGATGCAATTCTCCCTCGAGTAACACATGCATGTGTATGTACCGAGATGTACCGAGAATTCCTTGATGACTACGGATATAAGCAAACAAATCGGATGCAGCATTTTTCTTGCGAACAAGCCACAGTAGTCTTTCGTATTGCATGCGGCAAACAATAAATGCCGTTCAATGGCAACAATTTGAGTGAAAGAATGTCTTCTTGAAAGCAAACTTTCTTTCAATTTCATGAAAAATCTCGTTTAACTGCTTTTACTTATTCAGAGGATTCCTAAAATTTCCTTCTTTCTATCCATTTGCAATGCTTGTAAATTTTGATTGATTACTGTGCGACTTTTGTCACCTCCGGGGAAATTTCTGTCTTCCAACTGCACAAATAATTATTGTTCTTTTTTTCTTTCTCTGCTTCTTCTTCGTTTTGTTGCATCAAAGAATGCAAACGAAAATTTATGTTTGTTGCGCAAATGATTGGCATTTATTAGTGTTTGTGTTTGAATTTGAATTTTCTTTCCCGAATTCGTATTTCTTTGCAAATACAAAGTTTTTCTTTTTTATCGACCTTTCGGTAGCCAAAACTTATCGAAGTTAGCGAGTAAGTTAACGGGGACGAGCTCTGCAAAATGACACTTGGCTCTCCCAAACTATAAGCCCAGAATTAGTTTCCTACATTCGGTTGCGCTTGGTGTGCATGGACATGTGATTTATTCCATTTATTAATTTTTTTATTAATTGCACCCATCACCGAAGAGTGAGGGAGAGACATATTCATTTTGTCGAAACGCTTGCTAGAGATGCCAGAAAGCGTGATCAGCGCCAAATTCTATATCGATTTAAGAACGTCCGTCTGTCCATCCGGCCATCTGTGTCACGGCTGCTGTAAACATTCGCCTGAAATGAATACTAGAAGTTCTTGCAGGTAGGTTGGGTATGGAAACTGGGCCGAATCGGCCGAACGGCACGCCGGCGGTATTGATTTTTAGCTCATTACGCGTACACTGCACTAATAATACTAAAAAACTACAAAAACTTCGACGTACATTCATTCTATGAAGATGCCTTTATAACCATAAGGTATATAAATTCCTGGCCAGTTACAAATCAGGAATGCATGTAAGCATGTCTGTTTGTTCGTCTATCTACCTGCCCATCTGTCCCTGTGCCCAACTCTGCCGTGCCTGTGGTACACATTCCCCTGTTGCCAAAAAATTAGTTATCGCCTACGAGTTCGCAAAAGAGCTTGAAAACGGCCCAAGCAAGTCAAAGAACACGCCGACAATGCCCACTCGTCTATACAATCGAAAGGGAAAACCTCTTTGCCTGCCGTGTCTTTTCCTCTTCCCCCATAAACCACAACAGACACAAGATACAAAATTTTCACAAAATTGTTCTGCAAAAATAGAAAAAATCAGCCACGCCCATCTAATATTGTAGAACGTACAAATTTATATTTTTCCTTTTGCTCAATAGTTCAGAGGATAAGGGCGATGGCGAATGGCGAGAAGATTCGATCGCACCGGATATAATTTTCTTATTCATTTCTATTTCTAATCACTTTGATCGTCTATCTCTTTCGCTTTCATTTAAATGTAATAAAAAGAGAAGCGAAGGAATAGCTTGAAGCAACAATTTTCGAAGTTTGCTCAATTATTAGCAAAATTTTGCAGTTACGGTAAATGGTAAAAAAAAACATCCAAAGTGCGTCTGTATTTTATTAGTTTTTTTTTTTGGTTTTGTTTGTGTTTTTTTGAAAACACTCGATATTATTTGTTTTAAAACAACCTGCTGCCCTGATTTTGATAGGCTTCACGGCGGTAGGCCACAATGGAGGCTGAACGAAAATACATACGCAACGTATACAAGTGCTTAGGGTTTTTGAAACGCAGCAGTCTATATATATGTTTTACTAATACATTGAAAAGACAGTTGTTGTGTTGGCTTCTGTCCGCCTTGCTTTGCTTTGCTTTTTTTCATTTTGCCTGGTATTGCAGCAATATATAATTTGATCCTTTAGTGCAGACATGAATACATTTTACGCAAAACCAGTTATCATAAGTTTTCAAAAGTTCGTTGCTTTTGTTGTTTTTCGTGGCCCTTATAAAGTCGTGATTTTTAAGTTGTTTTTTTTTTTTTTTTTTGTTCTTTTACAATACCCGTCACCCATACATTGCAAGTATGTTCGTTTTGGAATTTCGTTTGTAACATCGGCATGTAAACATTTTTAATTAACATAAGATTATTAAAACCCTCTGCTTATGGTGTTGACCCGTCGTTAGAGCCGTCATAAGAGCAGACAACTGTGTTTGCTTGTCATTGTTTTTAGGAAAATAGTTACATCAAAAGTCTTTCATATCAATCTTTTTTGCAAAAATTCGGTTGAGAAAAAAAAGGAAAAAAATTGTTGTGCCGGTCTTGTGCCTTATGACTTATGACTTGGTGACGTTGGTTGGCTGGATATGGGGATATGTGCCGATCTATTTGTATCAGTAACTTCGTCTGGCCGCTCGTCCTTCCTCTTTGTGAAATTCCCAATAATTGCTATGCAACAACTTCTCGGGAGTACTGAAGCAACCAATTATCGATCCGCTAGCTCCGGTCTCTAGCAGTTTAATATCCAAAAATTTATACACACATTTAACAAAGCCATCATAAATGCTTTGCAAAATTGGTTTTGAGCGGCCATTGACTGATGCTCACACAATTAATGGCTTTTACTTTCTTAGGACGTCGGGTATCCAAGCTTCGCTATAATTGAAATGCGGCTTTTTTCCTCGTTTTTTTATTTGCGTTTTCTTTTTTTGGTGTTCGCATTAAAAATTTTATTTTACTGTAAATTTATCCTGACAGCTGTTTGCGCTTGAGCGCCTTGTGCGATTTTTTGGTTACTTTTTCTGTGAGCCTTTTGTCTCTGATTTTTGGCAGAGTTTTTGCTTTGCTTAATAATGCTCGTACCCTTTAAAGGTAACAAATGCGGTCCATTTAAGTGCTTTCAGGTAAATGCTTGCAATTAATTAATTGTAGATTACAATCAGAATGAATGCTTTTAGTTTCGAAAACAACTTTAAAGCAGAGAATAAGCAAAGAAACGGACACACAGAGCACTGGAAACTTGACTAAATTCTCTAAGAATGTTTGAAAATATTTAAAGTTTGGCTTGATTTTGAGGCACTTTTCCAAATTATTAACATTATCATAATTTATTTAGGCCGAAGAAATAAATTCTCTGACTAAATGGATGGATGAGTAGAAGCACAACTATTTTTTGGAGAACATAGACCAGATGGTTAGTGCAATCATTTCGAAATTGAAAATGCGTTCTCGAGACACTCTTGAGATGTCTATAGGGTTAGGAGATCCTGTCGAGTAAAGTTCTCGCGCTCCATGTGCACTGTTGGCCAGGGATTTTTTGGTTTCCACATAGGAAAGCATCCTATTTTCAAAGACATCACAATTTATGGGAAATAGTACATAACTCATCACGAAGTAGGTGCTCAGAAAGAAGTGGGAAAAGAGAAGGAGACAGGGAGGTGATGGCCGCAGCCTAGTAAGTGCAATCGGCAAGCAGTATGCCTTTATGCTACGTTTACCCCCTGATCACTCGCTATACCTCCGGTCAAAGTAATTTCTGCCACATTTGAGATTTGAGACATGCGAACACTAACTTGGTAGTGGCGGTTACGACTTGTTTGGCTACTCATGCGAATGCAGTGTTAACTGATGGATACAATGGGGCGGGGTGTAAAAGGTCCAAGTCGGGTACTTCCAATCTTTCCTCGGTAGGTTTTCTAATGTGCGGGCGAGAGTTATCATGCGGCCTTCTTTCTTTAATATTCAATTTAAAGCCATTGATTAGTGCTGCAAGTGTTTCAGTGACGTTTGACATGGTCCAAGTTTTGCTATCATCTATAAGAGGGTAAACCAGTTCTCTTTAAAGTTTAACTTCAAGAACTTTCGCAACATACAAAAGCAGTATGTTTTGGACTTTTTCCAAAACATTAAAAGCTGAAGTTTACTAAATTCTGACTTCTCATAAAGTACGGATATGCACATACATATATTTAAGTGAAGGCTTCATTCTATTGACCTGCCACCTATTCAAACAACAGACAATTTCGTATTGTCTCACTTCCTCTCTGAAGTGATAAAACGGAGTCGCCGTTTCGACTTGGTCTGATTGATTTTCAAGTCCATGGTAGACGTATTCGAAACTATGATCCAGTTAAGGTCTCCCATGCCACACAAATCACGGGTTGTGCCAACCTCTGCATTGTCTATCCAAATTATACATACAATGATGGCTTAATCGATATTCCGATTGTATGTGTACATGCAACCAAGTGCACTCTGTCCCGTTTACAGCAACGAGATGCTCACTTTTTTAGCAGCACTTAGCAGTTACTTAATAATGTATAAGCTTCCAAGCACTATGATCAATAAATTCATAGATAATTCAATCGTAGCTTACTTGATCAATATTTACTTGTGTTTTATATTAGCTGGGCATTTAAATGGCGTAGGATTACTTAAGCTGTGATTGAAAGAGTTTTCTCTTTCTGAATTTTAACTCTACTTTATCGTAGAATTATGATAAGTGACATCGTAAATTGCACTTGTATTCCTGGCCAACGCAATTTACACAAAACTTGCTTCTAATCCGCAAGTTAACTTACGCGACTATTTAAGGCGAGTAAGGAAATTGTGGAATAAAATGGAAATAAATATTCTTAACTGTTTTGAGAGCCAGATTGTCATGCCTGCAATGAGCACAAGCACAAGTAGTTTCAATTGTTTTTCAGAGAAGCTGTTATCGTTAATTGCAATCGAAGAATCTTTGGTTTCAAGCGGTAAATTTAAAGAAGTCTGAGAGTTTTTGAACCTTGTCGTTAGTTCGTTACTCCTAACAACTAGTTCTGACCTATGTTAAGCGACTCGAATGCTCGGCCTTAGTTTCAAAAGTGTAATGTTTTTTGCTTGCTTGAAGATGTACTTATAACGGTGCATATAACACAGAAAACATGTGTGAAAAATAAAAAATAGGGTATAATAAAATCTATTATTAGGCTCTATAAAGCAGACAAGTGTTTGAGTGCTTGTAAGAAACTTGATTTGCTACGCAGTTTGGCTATCAGCCATAAAGTGAAATTATTTTGTTTTCCTTAATTCAACGTTACATTAAGGAATTAAGTAAATTCGCAAAGAATACTTCATCTGCTAAGGTCTTTGTCAAAAAAGAACAAAACCAGTAAGAGAACTGGCTGAATAATGGAAAACTTGGACTCCGTTGAAGTATCATCTGCAGAAGTGAAAAAAGGAAAAAAAGAAGAAAGAATCATAAAATTAATTGATTATAATCTAGCCTTCGGGAACTCAGAGATGTGCACTCACATAAAAAGACACCTTTGCAATTGCTTAACCAAATCAATCAACGCCAAGCAATTAGTCGAAACGAGGCAAAGTGAAACCTCAAGTGCAGCCGAAGAAAAGGAAACTTTGAGACAATCGTTAAAACGAAATTAAAAGTCTCTGCGCAAACTCGAGGTAATAAAACAAATCATTCTTACTGGCGTTGTGTATGAAATTGCATTGCGAATATTCCCTAAGGATAAAAGTCGACGATTTTATTAATTTTTATTTTTATTTCATATTTTTTTTTTTTTGCTTTTGTTTTTGACACGCAAGTGCCTAGCTAAGCAGCAGCACGAAGCCAAGTACAGGGCAAGAAGTTAACGCAACAGCGTTCCACATATCACATGAGTCAAACGCCACCTGAAGATTTTTCTGTCCTATTTTTTTTAATGATTTTTTCTTCTTTTTTTATCGGTCTCGTGATAATGATAATGATAACGATAACGATGATCTTGATGGCGGTTGAATTATAATGAAAAAATAATTTTTTTTTCCCTTATGAAGACTTATGAATGGAACACGTCTTAGAAAGTTTTCAAAAATTTATTTGACTTTATTTAGTTTTTTCTTTTTTGTGTTAAAAATGGTCAGTGTATTATTTTTAGGGGACTTTTGTGTCTACTATTTATGGAAATAAACAGCAGAATAATAGTTTTGCATAATGTATTGTTTTAGTTTTTGTTTTCCGTTAAAAAAAGGGTTGCATCACATACGTCCAAAGCAAATAGGTTTCCATTTCTAATGTCACAAGTAGGTCTAATTGCTTCATTTGCCGGGTGCAGTTATGTTAACATTAACGTATGAAAATGTCTTCACTGAAGAACTAACTTGACTAACGGTCAGACAGTCATTTTGAAGAGAAAATAATGTCGACCCTATGTCGACATAGGATAGGAGAGTTGATACGAGAAATACAGTCTCGACGCATTCTTGACGTAGTAGTGTAAAGGGTTAAACATTTTCACGAACGCACGAAATTATTTTATACATCCTTGTCAATAGGTTGCACAACTTCCTAACCTTGTAACGTGTCAATTACGAAGCAAGAATCGCGAAACATATCGTCTGCGTATCGTATTTAGATTAGAATGTTTTCCCAACCTATTTTTGTTTCTCCGTCCGTCTTGTCTTTTCCATGCATAAGGTAACAAACTTTGATATTTTGAAGAAAGTGAGAAATGGGCGATGTCCGTCAGAGAAAATGCCTGCCATAGTTAAGTAATTGAGAAAATTTTGTGAAAAGACAAAGTCCCGAATTAATTTCCCACGAGATGTTGCAGAAAGTTGTTCTTAATTATGACACAAGTATTCATCAAGGTCATATAAATTTTTTACAGTTCCGTTAATTGCCTTGTGCTCTGCAACCATGTTAATAAGCTAATAATATCGTATTAGCCGTATCAACTGAAGATATTATTTTTGTCATGCGGGCTTATGGCAACAAGCATTTACATAAGGCTACGGGTGAAGCAAGTTTGCCGTTTAAGTCTTTTGTTTAATTGTATCTTATATTACTTTTAAAAATTTATGTACTAAGGACACAATGCACACAGACAGCACGCGAAGGTAGAATAAGTTAATCATTGTATCAGTAACAAGTTCCTTAAAAATTTTATCGTATAAATAGCAAACATTTGTTCAAAAGCTTACGGTGGTAGTAGGCTATCATTTTAAATTATGTTAAACATCAATGAAATTAAAATCATTAACAAATTGCAAAAGTCTTTGGAGAGACGCCGTATAATGTGCAGAGAGGTAAGGTATTTATCGTGAAATCTTTATAAGTTTGCAAAATGCGAAGGAACAGAGCTTCGGGTAAACAGCTGCAGTTGTTACTTACCAACTGCAATGACAAAATGAAAAAAAATTAAATTTATCAACTGAGCAAGAACTTAAGACAGTGAAGTTACATTGGAGACAAAAACATAAACGAAGATCGTCTAGATATATATATATATTTAGGACAATACTTTTAATTTATTTCCCTAAATTTAATGAACGGATAATTCGTTATTCCAACAGATTGGTGGTAAGGGACGCAGCGCGTATAGCAAAACTTAAGTAGCTTCAAACGAGGAAGGAGAGGTCTGAGTGAAGGAGCGAAGGAAGCACATTTTTGCTGGCTCTCCGCCAGCACCGCTTACGCTGTGCCAAGTGGGATAGAGAAGCGGAGCCGAGAGACAGATTTGCATGCGAGCCAAACAATAAGCCTAAGGCTTACCTCACCCAACGTGGGAAAAGGAATGCGTTCTCGAAGGGAAACGCCGCAAGAGCAATGAAAAAAAGTCGTTTGCATGTACAGCACCAAAGCATAATAACATAATTAACGGAACACAGTAAACACAAAATAAAAGTTGATCTTATTTTCTTGTCTATCTAGAACGTACATAATTTTTCTAGATAGAAAGTACAGGAAATGTAGGCTGCGGCCGTGTAGCTTTTTTTCTAATATTGAAAAAATGTTCCTAAAGTTAATAATAATTTGAAATTTAGAGAAATTTTTTCGACATTTTATTCATTATTTTTTTGTTTTTTTTTGCCAAATTACATTCGTACGTTATTGATTGAATAGTGTTACGCTTGGGAAAGTATTGAAAAGAAAAAAACGTAAATAAAAATTCCACCTGGACTTACGCATGTTGATAATAATGGTGGCGTTCTTACTTTGTTATTAACGGACTATCTTCTGATGGGTTTTGTTGTAATAAATACAATAATTTTGCTGGGCTGTTGTGCTTGGATTGGCAGTTACTTCCAAAAGGAAAGAAAAGATTATCGAATTTTAATGGTGGATATAAACATACATACCTATAGTACGTACAGAGCACTGGCGTTTAGCCCTTAGTTATCAAGCTACCACTTATGGTTATTTTATTTTTTATTTTTGTTTTTGGCTTTTTTCATTTTCTTGCATGCACTAAAGCCCTTTGCTTACCAGAAAGTACTTAGTTCAGATGTTCACGTGAACCGGGATTATATTATGGCGCATTTGACCGTTTTATGCATTTTTTTTATTTTTTTCATTTTTTTTATTTTTTTTTTTTTAAATAACAAAATAACAACTTTCTGGTTATTTTCTGGAAACACCTGATAAACGCATTCAGGAAATGCATATAACATTATCGTATTTTAAGATGTGTCTGCTTTTTCTCTCTCTGCTTATTCTTTATCAGCTTTACAGTATTTTTGGGGTTCATTCCCTCTTTTAAATTAAATAAGTGCCTGCAAGTGTATCACATTTATATCGCATAGTATTTGTTGGGCCCCTTCTTTTTGTTTTGCTTTCCAATCATTTTTTTATTTATTTATTTCTTTTTTTTTTTTTTGACTTTTTTTAAGATTTACTTTGGCACTTAGGTGGAGATAATAATTTATAAGACAATACCAAGCTCAGCTGTAATTCAAAGTAAAACTGTTTAATGAAGACGGTAATGGAGATAAATGAACTAAAGACGATAAGCCTGTAAATGAAAGCTTTAAAGAACAAAAATAAAAATGAAAGATTAAGAAGGTATTTGTAGCTAATTTCATATCGATATGTGTTACTAGTCGAGGATTATTAATAAAAATTTATTGAAATCTCGACTTGTTTTTCACTTGTTTGTAGCTTCAATCATTTACATGGGTTTTGTTGCCCTTGCCTTTGCAAGGGCCAGGAATGCCTAACGCCGGAAACGTCATGGTTAACACAATTCCAAGGTCCACCTGGATGCGGTGTGGTTGATATATTAAAGGCAAAGTCTCTTAAGTAAAAAGTTGCTTAACGATATAATTTAACTCTCAATCTCTAATCCGCGCAATAGAAACAAAGGGCAAAATAACTGTTATCTTGTCAGAGTTTATGACGAATTAACGGAACTTCTTTGACACACAGTTTAATGCTGGAGTTGAGCCGGAAATTGAAAACATATCTGAATGAATAAAAGAATGAGTGGAATGAGTGTACGCTTGATTCAAGCGCAGCTTAAGTGGCAGACTTTTCAGAAAATACGTAACCAATCACGACTGTTGCTCTATTTCTGCAAATCGTCCATGAATTCAATACAAAAAATAGTAGCCAGAAATTAAAGCAAAATAGGGTCACTTATAAGTGGAACACCTTGCAGGCGACGATAAATAACAACACTGCCATAAACAATAAAAATTTACAAAAAAAAAAAACAATGAAAAAAAAACAAAAGGAAAACAAATGTTAAAAATCCGTACATATGTTTTCACTGATATCATTTTAAACGGTACAAATAACACAAAAAATCGTTATAACAATGACGATGATGATGATGATGATGGTGATGATGATGATGAAGCAACAGATTGTTGCTGCAGGCAAAAAGAAATGAAAAGAAAACGAGAAATTGTTAAATTTAAAAATCAGAAGAGAACATAAGGACAATAAAAGGGAATTTTTTTCATTACGCTGCAAGTCAAGCTGCACCGTGCAGCATGTGCGTGGGTTAGTGATGTGGATTTTGAAGAACCGAAGCAAATCAAAATCCAACAAAAATCAACAAGCAAATGCAACAATTTGTGAGTGCAGTTAAACCAATCAGTGAATTGAGAGACAGACGCTTGTGAAGGAACACTCACTGATTCAGTTTACATATGTGGCAGGTTTTCAAGTTGCTTGCAAGGATATAAACAAATGTGCGTGTTCTGCTGTAAAACATTTTACCTAAAAATTAAAACGTATCCTGATTTGAATGCAACAGTCTGTCGCCATTTGATGCTCAGGCAGGGAAAACAAAGGTGTTTGAGCAAATGCTGGAAACTAAGCAGATGCACACAAACAATAAAATTAATTTTCCTGTGAAAAAAACGAAAAATTCGATTATAATTAAAAAAAAAAAACGAACGCACAAAATATGAGAATTAAAAATACAGATTTCGGTTAGTAAAACTAAGCGTTAACTTAATCCTTATGCCGAAAAGTAATAAAATATTCTGCATTCCCCGCAGGCACAAGTCATGGTATAAAACCATTATGCTAGCGGTTCTCATACAAAGTCGGGGGATAGTAAGTCTTGCAAGTGACTAGAAGTAGGCAAAAGTATTGCTGCGTTATAAGAGCAATGGTCGTCACCTAACTTAGCATTAGCAGGGAGTTAAAGTCAGGAGCCTTTTTTTTTCTTCAAAGCCATTTCTGTTCTTTAGAGAAATATAAAGAAAGATGTAAAGGAAGCTCCACTTTCTACGAGAGCAGAAGTCACCGTTGAAGCCAGCACATTCTTCTATGCAGAGGGAAGAGTAAAACTATTTCTCTAACGTTCCTCTTTGAAAACTGAAGTGAAAAGATTTATAAGAACAGAGGGTTATAGCGCTTGGAGATATTTGGAAGTAAGCAGAAGTATCCCTGCGTTCTAGGAGCTATGCTAGTCGACAAGTTAGCCTTAGAAGGGCACACGATGAGTAGTAGTGAGTTAAAATTACGAACTTTTTTATTTTTTTCTTCAAGGGCGTATAAAGAAAGATGTGAAGGGAGCTCTACTTTCTATTAGAGATGTATGCGATGAAACGAGAAGATTAATATGTCGCCATAGAAAAGGCAGCGTTACTTTTGTTGCATTTACAACCCAACACACCGGACTAAGTAATTGTAATATTTACAAACTTACCGAAATCCAAAAACATTCCCTCTTCAATTAAATCGAAAGGGTGTCATTTTGGGAGATACCCGTTTCTAGAATTTCGGGACTAGGAATTGGACCAAATGATTTCTACAGCCCTCCCTTGCAGCCTGCTTTACATTGTTGTCCGTGAAAGTGGATAAGAATGGTGACTACGAAGTCAGTTATCGCGGGCTCACATATTAGGCGGGTTGGGTTTACTGTGGTCTTAGTTACAGTGAATGGCCATTTGGTAAACGCATAATGCTTGCCGATGGGGCACATACTAGCTTGCGGGCACGTCCCTTTTTCTTTCTTTTCCTCACTTCCCACAATGCCACACGTGTAGATGGTTGGTCGTAATGAAGTGACGCCTTTGTGAACTTTTGTTTATTTTGAAATTACGATCCTTTTCGCATGTTTTTGACGTTTACGATTCCCTTTTCATCGGCCGTTATCTTTTCAAAAATGATTTGCAGATAAAAATTCAGTTCAATATTATATTTATTTTAAAATCGATCTTCGATTAGTATCCGGAGTTAAACAACTGAAAATAATTATCGTAAAATAAACTTCGGTGATCTTTCTCGATTTTTCGACTTTATCGACGATGGGCTGACTAGAACGTGAAGCTAACAAATAGGACATCGAAATTTGCAGAGCGGAAGCGATCAAGGGATTGACATGCTTATGGTTTTTGTAGATCATCTTTTTTCAGACTTTTGGCTCATTTTTGAAAACATACTCAGTTTCGCCTGAGCTGATAAAAGCCACAATGTTTGGTGTTTTAATAATCCAAAGTTGTCGACTTTGAAGTGTAGCGTAATATGACTCCAAAGTTACGCGATTATGAAGCCATTTATTGGGGAAAACGCGACCACTTCTTCTGCCTATCATTTTGGACAGTCTTCTACATAAATAAAAGTCTTAATAAAAACCTAAATAAAAACATTTTCTCTTTTCAATTACAAACATTGCAATTAGCACCTAATCAGTTAACATTTGAAGTAGAAGCAAGTTTAAAATGACCAAAGTGTTAAAATATGTACAGCATCCGCAAGCAAGCGACAGCAATAATAATCTGCTCAACAGTACTGTCGCGACTTTATTAAAATACCATGACACATGAAAATGTGTCTCCTCTCCGCATCAGACGACGTAACAACGTGAGAAGACAAACGAGAGAGAAATATATTCTAAAAGAATAACATAAAATTAATAACAACTTAAACAGCAATTACAACAACAGCATTACATTAACTCAACTCCACAATGGATAAAAGAGTCATGCAGTCGTCGTGGGCTTTGCTTACAGAGGAGAAGAAAAAAACGTATCATCGTAACAAGAAACGCCAAACATGCAAATATTTTCTTTTGTAGTCTCTTGGTCTGCGCATATCCACTCACACGCACACATTTATGTATGTATGTATGTATGTATGTATGTATGTATAAGCAAGCAGCCTAATTGTGGATTCTTGGCATAAAAGCATACGCAAAGTCGAACATGAGCACACATATTTTACATTCAACATAACAAGCATATAACGAGCACTACTATATATATATATATATATGTGTGTGTGTGTGTGTGTGTTAGGTCTGGTATTGCCGGTCTAACTATGTTTACTTAACAACACTTAGTTAAGACATCAGTGCGAGTGTTATGATTTAGTTAACACCTTCTCTAGTTTAAATATGTATAAAAACCTTGCAATAGCTCGTTGGCGTAGTGTAAGGCATGATTACACACTCATGTATGCGAATACATGAGTGTATGTATCTATATCTATGCATATGTGTATGCCTGGTTTTTTGTTTTGTAGCCGGTATAAATTAAAAACTTAGTTTCAATTTCAATGAAAATTATGGGGTTCGCTTGTTTATTCTCACACACACACATGCTGAGTTGGGTTAAGTAAACGATGAAATGTGTTTACTTAAGCACTTAGCATCATCCTTAGGTTGTGTAGCTTTTCACTGTCCAGCTACATGTACATATATATATAGATAGATAGATACGTATATACGTTTGTGTAAATTGATGTATAAATAGCATCATAATTAATATCAACACTACAACAACAACTTTATTAAGCTAATCATTAGCACTTACAGCGGCTGTATTCTGTTCAATAAATGTTTACGGCTCCAGTTAAGATCGCAGTATATGTGGCGGAAGGGTTCATTAGCTCTTCCTCCACAACTTCACAGACTACAGTTTAGGTTAAGTGGTAAATGACTTACAAATACATACAAAGTGTACAAAAAAAAGGACGGCTTAAAGCAGCGGCAGTAACAAAAGTGCGATATTTGTAGAATTCTTTATGTATAAGTTTTCGATTTTAGTAAATTGTCTGAGTTCTTCTAACATAAGAAAGTACTTAACTTTGACTTTGAGGTACAATTATATCACACTAGGCTAGCACAAGAAATGCATAACAGAACAGAATGAGTTAATTAGCTTGTAGCCCTTTGCGATTTAACCCATAGCCTATTTAACGTGGCAAAGCTAATGGAGCACACGGATGCACACGGAACTAGGGGCAAGAAGAGAAGTATGTAAATGAAGTTTTAAAATAATCTAATATTCCCCTCTCTTTGAAATGGTAACTAAAGTTTATAATTTGAATAATGATGACTGTGCATCGCGTCAGTCACGCCGCATCAACATGGTTTTCTGAGTGTTTCAATACTTTTCCACTTTACAGAACGCTGTTCCTTCACATGGTAATTAATGCTCTAACAATAAACTTATTCTTCTCAGAGATTTGTACATAACCTAAAGAATTGTGACGCTAATCATACGCGCATGTATTCCTCTTTTCTTTTTCTGCAGGTAGTTGACAGCCGAATATCTCCTTTATGAAGTTTTTGAGTGGTTCACTGCCATACATCGATTCGGTTCAAATAAGATTCCTTTTCGTCTGATTTGTTCAGATTCTTGTCGTGTGCCAAAGGCGGGCAATTTAGACTTTCCCTCTGTACACACGTAGCTCCAGTGGGCACGTATTTGCAATCTACACACTTTTTATAAGAATATCTAATGTTTGTATGGTTATGTATATGCAACACCTAAGAGGACTTGAGCACCTTTTCTATTGGAAGGAAATGATTCTGGGTCTATTCGAAATCCTTCTATTTGCAGTACACACCATGGTGGATGAAATGATTTTGAAACGAATTGAACCTGTCCGACTGTCTGGGTGCCCGTCCAATTCATGTTATTTCTCTAGAGCATGACTTCTGGAATATTTTTACATAATTTGGTACACACTCCGACGTTGGGTGGGACCATTTTTGTGAAAGCTCCCCAAAAACGCTTTATTTTGGAAAAGTCGCCATTTAAGAAAAATTTCCAATTCGCAATATTCTTAGGCGAAAATCGAGTTGACAACATATCTTTTTTTTTAACACAACCCACCCCCTTGGGAATGTCCCCCCTACATATAACACGGTGTCGATTAAAAGGAAAGAGAGAAAGAGATGAAGAGTCCAGCCTAATGGATGTGTGCGTGGTCGACAAGTCTTCTGTCTCACTGCATAGAGGAAACCAAGTGCAGGCCACCGCACTGAGATTTGAACCCGCGAGCACCAGCTTGGTTGTCGCTAGTCTCAACTACTCGTCTGTGTGGCAGGTTCTTACAAAAAATGTAAGCCTTTTGGTCCGGCTCAAAAATAAATTAAAAATATAATCGTTATCCTACACCTGACCCTACAACTTCCTTCTTTAGTTTGTTTTACCTAAAACGTCTGTTAATGATTCGATGCTCCACCCCGCGAGCTTGAAAATGCTATCATGGTTATGGCTTCACTTTCAAGTTTTATTTATTAGGCACTCGAAAATCGAAAATACTCGAATTTTAGATAAGAAAAGACTTGCTATGCTTTTATTGCGTTCTTCTTCTTCTTATTGGTTAACTATGGTTAAGTATGGGATCGCATAATATGTACAAAAGACTTGAGTAAACAGCTAGCGGTGTATAAGTGCACGATAAAGTAAACTTAACGATATGAGGAGTTGGCAGGTAAGGCTAAAATTCTTTAAATTCAATTTTATTTCGATCTCCGTTTTTGGTTTTTTTTTATAAATTTTAAAAAATGTGTTACGTTCTAATAATTTTCATTGCATGATATCGAGTGACGAGGAAATAAAATGAAAATAATTTTTAAATTATTTCGTATCTTAGCGTAATCTTAATAAAATGCACCCTTTTTCTTTTTTTTGATACGAATAACAAAAACAATAATAAGAGAAAATTGTGTAATATTCGAAAAAACCAATAAGGGCGTAGTAAACATTTTTGGCAATGCATGCATTGAAGGAAGCGTGGAAATGATGTTTGTAAACCAACTAAAAGCAAATATTATAATGATACGGAATACGGAGTAATTGAGGGTAAGCACGACATTTTTTTCTTTCTTTTTTCGACTAATAATTATAAGGACACAGAGAGGTAAATTAAATTTTGCCTTCGATTGATGCTCGTGAAAGAACGAAGAAAGGAGTTTTTATTTGGTTAAGGTTTCCAGTGCAATGTGATGTTGTGAAAGAAGGGTATAGAAAATTCGTTACAAATAGTTGTGAATGTATGAGTTTGAGAGACTTTTTATTTGCGTTTAATACTGACATGCTATGGCCGCACAATTACATGTATGTATGTATGTAAGCACGTAGAGAGGCAATAATCTACACAAATATTAAATGAAAAGTATTCAGTGACTTGTCTGCTCTTATTATGCGCTTTAGAGGAAAGCAAAAGGGACACGCGCACTACTTTCCTAATTGATGGGTATTGGTTTTTCGTTGAAGAAAGTACATGAACTGCTCAGGGTAGTCAGCGAGTTAGTAGTTACGAGCACAGTTCACACACAGTGTTGTTTAGTTTGCCTGGGAGAAGACACCGAAATAAAAAATGAAAAATTTTGAAAAGAAAGCAATAAAAGCGTCACGTAAATATTTGTCCAAAAATTATACACATACACGCAATAATAGCCTTTAGTATGACGAAATTGCGAAAACGTTTAATATTCATATGATTGTTTGTGTGCACATGTTATGACTGACTGCCTGACTGACTGACTGACTGACTGACTGACTGACTTGACCAGCAGAGGAATCTTGAGAACAGAAAAATATGTATACATATATACATACAAATATATATATATATATGTATACATGTACAAAAAGTTAATACATCTCTAGAAGAAGCGCAAAAAAAAAAAAAACAACTTAACACATGATGTCAAAAATCAACAGAAAGTTGAATGTTTATTTCACACATAAGCACGCACACATCGATATGCGAATGCGCACATCAGTTCATGTGTGTGCGCGTGTGTGCGCGTGTATGCGCGTGTGTGAGCGAGTAAGCATTCTGAAAGCACTGATGTACATCAATGATTGTAAATAACGGTGTATTTCTTTAGTAGTTGTTGCGGTTTTTTTCCATATTTTTTTGTTTTTATTGTGCTTGACCGTGGGTCCGTCCGAATTAAGAAGAAGTATTAACTTGGTAAAGACACATAAACTGCACCTGAGCATAACTGTCATACATTCATACTATAAATGAACGAGTGTTTATGTGTGTATTAATATTACACTCGTAAGTCCTTAGCCAAACGTACGATCACGGGCGATTCACATCTATTCATACATATATAGTTGATACATAGTTGAAATGATGCCGTGTTGTTTGCGTTTCTTTCTTTCTACCGATAAAGTTGAAAAGTGACACGAAATCGTTAATGTTGTTATCATTTTGAAGACCGGCTTTAATTTGGTATAAACTAAAAAAAAAAAAAAAAAAAAAAAAAAAAAAAAAAAAAAAAAAAAAAAAAAAAAAAAGTATTTTACTAAATTAAATATTTTCAATTTTTTCCCCTTTCGGTCGCTATATAGCGCAGCCTTGCCTTTGCTGCTGACGAAAGATATTCCGTTGCTGTGTCTGCTTCAACAATTGTTGCATGGTCAATGAATGTCTTTAATGTTTAATTTATTTAACAGATATGAATTGTAATTTAATTTTTTTCTCTTATTGTTTCGTCTTTTCGTTTTTTTTCTTTTTTCTGTTTTCGGTATGATTATACACATGCATCTTCATTTGACCAACTTGATACATATTTATATATATACATATATATATATATATATATATATGTAGCTAAAATTCACAAAAAAATTATTCATTAGCATTAACACGAAATTTTTGAATTAATTACAAAAATTTCAATTTAAATGCAATTTTAATGATAACGAAATAATAAAAAAAAAAAGAAAAAGAAAATTAAATGAAAGTTGACTGATACCCGACATATAAAATGCAAAAAATATACAATTTTTGGTAAAAGTAAATTACAAAAGCAATTATGCAGCTCCGCCAAAGGCGCAAAATTCGGGTTAGTTTAGCGTTCAAGAGACATTTTTGTTCCGCCCATTGAAAGAAAAGAATCTATTAATTTTGTCTTTCCATCTACGAGCTATGCATAGGAAGTAATTTTCCTTTAACTAACTAACAGTCGATCCACCTCACTCTTTCTCAAGTCGCCAGCAAAGGGGTTCCAAGTTAAAGCGGTTATTCAGACACAGACCAGAAGCCGGTTTCAGAACAACATACATATATATATGCATGTTTTTTTCTTTAATACCCTCCTTCCGCCTTTCAGGAGACTGCACCTACGTGCTTATAAAACAGCGAAGGCAAAAAGAAGTGGAGGAAGAGAGAAAGAGATAGGGAGTCGTCGCAGCCTAGTTGCTGTGTGTCTGTCCAAATAATCACACAGAAGAACATTGAAACTTAAGCAGGAGAATTTCATTTCTACGAGAAAGCAGACAACGCAGACACAACCGGGATTCTATTTCTGAACAGAGCAATGTGACGTCAAAAGGAAAGGGGGCATATTTTCACATGCGGTTATTGCCGTCGTCATATTATTCTGCTCGCGATCGCCTTTACTAAGTCTACCGCACTGAGATTTGAACCTGCGAACATCGACTTAGCAGTCACGCCTCGACTGTGCGGCGGCCCAACCCAGCCCAAACACCACAGGTTCCATGTGTCCCACATGATTTCAAAGTATATCGGCTTTGCGCGGTTGGCATATTGTTATCTACCTTTTCGGCAATTGCTTGCCTACAGCCAGACGCGTTTTGAGGAATGAAAATTGCACAGCGGAATAAGCTCTCGTGCGTTTTTTTGCTTTTGATAATCTATTTATCTGCAAGCTGCTTAAGCCATTCTTTGGCTTTCGCTTTAGCAACTTATCGCAAAGACTCTCCTCTACTCGGCAAAAACGTTTGACGAGACCACTTGGGAAAAAAGCCTGAAATAGTTTAGCGTCTGCACAGAAAATCATTGCAGAAAGTGCACGTGAGGAGGGACAGACGCACGCGCACGTGTCAGGTCGAGAATAGCATTACTTCACCTATTGCATACCTGAAGAAATTCGATTGCAACTGTGCGCCTATCATTTTACCTAAAAAGTGAAAAAGTGATTTGATTTTTAGGAAAACTAAACTAAAAAGTCTACTCAAGAATTGTGAAAAAATCCTTGCAATTCTGCAATTCTTCTGTAGGAGAGAATTCGTATTTACTAGAACGTTATCGCCTAACTTTAAAACATTTATTTGCATATTTTAAGTAAAAATATTTCGTATGAAAAGAATTTTTAACCTTTATTCACAAAAAACGATGAAAAACTTTAAAGAATATTTATGCAAATATTTTTTACAACTGTTCTTCGTCGACAAACTCATACATGCACACACATCACACTTATAATGTAACGTATTATATATACAATGCATCTGAACATATCATATAAATGTTTTCGAACACATAACGCGAATGGAAAAAAATGGAGAACTGTAAACTGTATTTTCCATAATTTATAGACATTGCATGATGCTACTAAATCAGATAAGCTAACCACTGAGCGAGTAGCGTAACGTAACGCGTTCATGTTAAATGCGCTCTCAAAAATCCATACAAGAATAATGCTCGCAGTTAACACACAATGTATGCAGCAACTATCCTCTTTATAATGTCAATACATGTGTATATATGTATGTATATATATATATATATATATATATAGATAGATAGTAACAACAATTTCAAGATGACACTTTTCCTATTTTCGGGCCAAACAATATTTTCTGGGTCCCTCAGCCATTCATTGGCAGTTGTGTATAAAAAAAAAGTTTTTCTTTTTCTTCTTCTTCATCCCTGAAGATGTATCGTTTCTTGTTATTATTGCACGTATGCTAAGCTATGCTTTCCATTTGAATTTTCATTGTTTGATATAAACTCATGTCAGTATCTCGATATTTGCGAATGTAACATGAAGTGTTTGTTGCCAAAACATTATTGTTATAATGTTGCCAGTAATGCGCGTGAAGCGCTGCTCACTTAGTTACACTTACCGTATGCATTATTGTACATATGTATGGTGCCCGAAAAACTATATTTCGTTGTAAAGATGGCGTGAAATTATTGTCTCTCTGCTTGAATTGTTTATATTGTACTTTACCTTGTATTGCATGAAATGATCTAAAGCTCAGCATGGGATTTTCCTTTTTGTCTTTCAATTTCGAAGAGCATTTCACAGAACACGAAACCAAACACAACACTATTTCCTTCTTTTTTTTTTGTTTTCTTCTTTTTAAATCGAGCGTATTTTGAAATCATGTTAAGATTAAGCAAAAAAAAAAAAAAAAACGGAAAAAAATTCATTAAGAAAATTTTGACTTAAATGCTTTGCTTTTGAAAAGTTTGACAGAGTAATAGGAACGATGTTTGAATGTTTGTCCAGTAAAATAAAAACTTTCACAGATCGAAAGAAATAATATCAACTGTTAGCAGTGATTCCGCTTGAGTGGCCGAATACGTAAAGGATTTCGATAAACAACGCAATGGTCGTTAGGGTTTAAATCTCAACTACTGCAGGTCATCCAATAAACTCCGGACGGGAATTGATGACTGAACTATGTGGACTTTTCTTGAATTTATTTGCTCCTACTAAACGTGGCTCTCAATCAAAGTTCACATCGAAATATTCGCAGCAAAGTAATATTAGGAGAGGCTGTAAGCTATTGTTTTACTAACCTTTTTATTTAAGTGTAGGGCCACGCTTGACTTTACCTTCCAAAGGAAGGTAGCAAAAATTTCCGCTGCTTACGAATCTTTTAGTTCTTTTAATGCTTTCACTTTTGGTCCGTCCTTGGTTCCTTCCTGTTAACGACATACAAGGAGCCGGGAGGTGCACTGGAATGATGGTACAAAAAATTTAGAAGAACCCTTTAAAATCGACAGAAAAACTGTTTGTCACTTTACACTTAACAAAGGCTTTGTCGGGAAAGGAAATTTTCTGTAAGAATGTATTAAAGAAAAACTTTGTGTACCTTGGGCTTATCGCGAAGCGCTTTCCTGTCACTCGCCAAATTGAGTACAGTTGTTCGCAATTCTACAAAAGGTGTGGACAGCATATGGCGCTTCGAGCGGAGATTGAAACACTTTGTCGAGTCGAAGACCCGAGTTAATCAAACTGAAAACCTAACAGAAGTTGATATCCCTTTAAAGAAAAAATCGCATTATCGGGGTTAACAAAAACACTTTCTATCCTTTAATTAATTCTTGAATAAAGTGAAATGCGTTTGATGTAAACTTCATTTTAAACCACATCCTTGGCTTAAGCCATTTGTCGCGTTTCAACCGGTTTATGAGAATAAGCGATTGTCTGCAGAAAATACGCCCACCTTATGTTTGTATAAATCCAAAAAAAACGTCCATTAGTTTGAGTTGCATTACTTGTTTATTTCATGAGGTCAAACCATTTGTCAACAGACCTATAATTTAAGTGTGCTAATAATATATAAAAAAAGTCAGCCTACTTTTTGCACGCATGCACTGTGCAAAGCCGAGTAAAGCCAAAATCGTAAAACGCTTACATGAACATTTCCACTTACATAGAGATAAGTTCACACACTCTTCGAAAGTGTGCAAAGAAAAGAGAAAAAAAATCACAATACAATGTTTATCAAATCGGTGGCATCAAGCGCATTGCAAAAAGTAAAAGTTGTCATCAAAACAAAAGCTACAAAAAAAAAAAAATGTTTTTTTTTTTTTTTTTTTTTTTTTTTTTTTTTTTTTTTTTTTTTTTTTTTTTTTTTTTTTTTTTTTTTTTTTTTTTACATTTATACCTATGTCAGGGAGAATAGTAGTAATCATCATTTAGACACGTCTTGCTTTTTTTGTTTGGTTTTGTAAACATACCACTCACACGCTTACCTACAAATTGTTATGTGAATTGTTGATAAGAGAGGAAGGAGTTGCCAAAAATTACAAAAAACCATTTATTATAAACAATTTATTTAAAGTTGTCCGTTGTCTTCTTTTGATTTTCTCGGCTAAACAATGCCGTTGGCTGCATATGCCACGAATGCATCATCCATATACCAATACGTATGTGTGCGTAGATGTGGATATTTGGACACATTATTCACAAGTAGCCCCTGGCTACTTTATTTATTTATTGTTCGCTATTGTGCAACATTAATGTCAACACTTTAAACCGAAACGAAACGAAACGAGACGAAACGGAACGTACACATTTTAACACAATTTCTATATTCATTGTCTTAAGAAATATTCAAGTTTCAGGTCAGATTTTCTTTATCTTCTTTAGAGGGTCAAATTGGACGGAGGGAAAGAGATAGCGAGCATTTTTTTAAACAATTGCAAAAACTATAAATCAAAAAAAATGTCATTACGATTTGGACATTTATAGAGAGTTAGCAAAAAAAAAAACTAATAAACTAAGAAACTTATATTCGACTGTGGCCGAATCTTCTACACCCACCCTACCTCTGTCTGTAAGAACAATTATGAAGAAACTAATTTCTTAATTCTTGGCTTGCTGTAGGCGCTTTTCTCCACATTTCCTATATTCTAAATACAGTACAGTTACTGTACAAACAGGAAGACGGACATGCTTGGATAAATTTGGATTCTGAAATTAGTCAAAAATATATGTAAGCGCATCTTAGAATTTCTAAAGGCTGTGGCAACCGTTTTGGCGAAAGGAATTTACAGCCCGCCTTCGTGGATGAATATAGAAACAAACAGAGCAAGAGTTATATTCGGCTTAACCCGAACTTCTTTTTATACCGAAGACTAGTTTGCGTTGAGCCCAAAAAAGTCTTCAATGAATTATTATGATGATCATGTACGATATCTCATACATTTCATCTTTTGTACAATATCCACGGACGTGTGTACGAACGCATGATTTTTTCGAAGTCAACTTAAATATTCCATCAAATTAATATTTTCTCCTTATTCATGTTCATTATTCGCTTTTAAGAGGTAACGCCACTGTAGCAAGCAAAAAAAAAAGATGTTTTGACAAATTTTTTTGATGGACGTTAAGGTAAAGGAATGAATAATAATATTGGAAAAGGTTATTAATATTAAGCATGTATTTAAGTATTGAAAAAAATTATTATTTTTGAAAAATGTTAAAAGATATTAGTACCACAAGCGTGCTCGTGGGGCACGACTAATTGAAGAGGCTCTGCGGCACGCAGTACAGCTGGTGATCTGGTTTGAATCCAAAGGAGACAAATACGAAAATTATATTCGGCCGCGGAGGAGTCTTTTATTCCCATCGTCGTTTAATTCCAGTCAACAATACGGTGTCTTTATATACCCTCTGAAGCTTCTTTGTGAGTGCTGCTAACGTTTCCATAAAAGAACAACATTTCAATGTTTTGTAATATTCCAGTACTGCAGGACCATCAATAGAAAATAAATGCCAGCGTTTATCCTTATTTCTGCTTTAATTTATAAGTGTTTTTGAAAACAGAAATGGTCTCGGGTTACCTTGTACTGCGCTTCGATTGGTTTGACCACCAACGTGTGTGCAAGAACTTTCAAACCGATTGGTGCATTTTTGCGACCAGGAAAGTCTTTGCCACAGACCGACAGAAGGACACGCTTAAATCGATTCAGAATTTGATGCTGGTTAATTAGATGTAATTTGTGGAGTCTGTGGACGTTGCAGTAGTTCTGAATACACCTCTCATATTACGGTGGTGGGTATACCTTTACGCTACCTATATCTACTCTCCAAATCCTCGTGTTTGGTACCCATATCGATGGGTTTGTGGAGAAAAAATTAATCCATCACGTCGTGTGTTAGAATTAACACACTTAGCTAGCAATCTTGAAGAAATTTGGTACACTGACATGTGTTCGTTCAAGGACGAACGCTGGGGGCGAACGCGGCACGTGTTGGATCACTTTTTCGACCACTCCCCATGAAAAGTCGTCACATAAAGAATTAGTTTAAACGAAGTGATGTGGGGTATCTAAAGGGGACCCGCGTCCTGCTATAGTGTTTCCATTTATTGTTTTAATTATTTGTCCATTAGCCTACAGCCCCAAGACCATAGAAAAGCAAATATTCGTCCTCGTTTGTTCCCATTTGTTGCTCGAAAGGACCTCGTTTGGATGGCCCGCTTTATGTGTTGCGAAATGATAGAGAAAACGACAGGGAAATTCTGCAGTGCAAAAGCCGAATGCGAAGCCGATGTGAAAAATTTCACTTACGAATTTTAATTTGTTGGCGGAGGCATTGGTGAAGCTGCACTAACATATTCTTTTTTAAAAGTGCGGTAGATGGAGATAATCTTGTGAAGGGTCTCAGGCAAAAAGCATAAAATTTCCAGGAAAAAATTTCTGGAGGTAATGAGTTTTTTTCTACATATCCTCGAAAGTCCAAAGGATGCATTAAGTTAATAAAAACGAAAACATTTTTCCGTAAAAATTGTAGCGACCCTTATTCTTGCATTTCGGCAAAAAGGTAGGTAAGTCATGCTCATGTCATAAGCCTTCCGGCAACGGTGGAGAGGTTATTTTCATTTCCAAATTTTTGTTTTGGTCCCAACTCGATCCTGAGTTCGATGCTTTGGCGTGTGATGGACATAAAAATAATTTTCTATGAATGATATGCTTCTTCTTTTTTATTTTTACAAAGGACTTTCGTTATTTGCTTTCAATTTTTATCATTCCAGGTGCGGTTAAGCACTTCCAGCAAGAAATAAAAGGAGAAATTTGTTTACTTTACTTATTTATTAATTTTTTTCCAAAGGCTATTCTTCTTCTTATCAAAATTCCTTTCCAGAGATATAAAAAGGGAAAATGCCGAATTTTTGTTTAATTCTCTTCTGAAGAATTCTTCTTTAGTTTATTATTATGTTCGTCGTTGTCATCATCAAGACTCTAATATAATATTAACCGTTGTTAACTGTTGCTGACGTATAGTGTGTAATTACTTTTGAAAAACTGTTAAAAGAAAATTGCCATAATGTTTTAACACCTTTTGCGCGTTGTTGCGTTATTCGGTTATTCTTCGGTAAAAATAAACGAAATGAAAAGAAAGCAAGGTGAGCGCGCATTTAACAAGAAGAT
The DNA here is from genome assembly GCA_000688735.1 of Glossina austeni. Classification (NCBI taxonomy): domain Eukaryota; kingdom Metazoa; phylum Arthropoda; class Insecta; order Diptera; family Glossinidae; genus Glossina; species Glossina austeni. Next base: position 1,218,183 of record KK502444.1, read on the forward strand.
CTTAAGTAATGGCTGCAAGAAGTGTGGACGCAAATGACCACAATTACTTGTAAACATAAGAGTATACAGCAATAACAACATTGCTGCAAGACATTGCTTTCTGGTCTTCTTTAGGTAGGAGATAATGTGAAATTGTTTTCATTATTCGCATATCAATAAAAGGAAAGAAAGTAAATTATCTGACTGAGAATGACTATCGATCGAATGGTAATCAATATATACCCAGAGGGTGTTTGCATGAAGTCGTAGCGTGTAAATTGTATATTATAGACATTGTCTAAGAGTACAGTTTACCGCAACGCCATGCAGCGTAACGGTAGCATATTTGCAGATTTTCTCATTGCAAGCGCGAACAACGTTATTACTTAAAAAGGTGTTGCGTGACCCGGCTGCTAGAGTTTCGGACTCAATGCAAAAACCTAAAGCATTTTTATTTAAAGGGGGAAAAACTTTCATTTTGTTTGAAACTTGAAAACGCGCCGTCATCACGATCACGATCGCGATCATCACACTCTGACACTTTCTTTTAGTTACATTAACAGCTTGACAGCTTCAATGACAAAACTGCTGAGAAAGAACGCTGACAATAACGAAATTTATATTAATTTTGATGAAGTTTTCGCATAACGAACGCATGCGCATGTTGAGCCAGCGTTTTAAACGGTGAACGGTAGTGATTTCTTTTTAATTTCGTTGGGAGTAAGTGCAAATTAATGGTCATCGACTGATAAAACCCCTTAGCGCGGTACGAATCCTTTTTCATTTTTTTCGTTTTCGCTTCTCTTCTTTTTTTGTTTTGTTTTTTTTTTTCTTCCAATCAGAAATTCAGAGTTTTCAAAAGAATTTCGCGCACTCTTATTAAATTGTTTTTAAGAAAGTTATTAAACTTACTTAACATGTTCAAATTAATGCAATGCGTGTGTGTCTGTGCGTGTGTGCATGTGTGCAATTAATTGAAGAATAATTGGGAAAAAGAGTTTTTGGTGGGTAAGCAATTTAAAATAATAATTTCCTTATAAAACTTTTTCTCTTTTTTCATTTAGTTAAAAGTCGGTAATGATTCTATTAAACGGTATGAAGTTTAGTGAAAAGAAGAACGACAAGATAATGACTACGTTTGCCATTAACATTTGTTCTCAAGAGCATTTTTCATTTATAAGAACCTCGATGCCTTCCTTAGACAATGCTGACGATGACCTGAAGACTTTCATTAACACAAGCGCAATGCTCACATCCCTCGGCCTCGGAAATTGAAGCCTTACAATGCTTTGACGAAGACAACGAAAGGGTCCCTGTGTTATACTTAGAGATACTCCTGAACATCGTCACGAGCTTCTGCTTAATATTTTCGTACGCAAGTCTTCCTTCTTTTCCTTCTTTCTACTACAACTTTTTGGATTTAGGATGACTTGGAGAAAATGGATGAGTTTTTTTTTTTTTTGGCTGTGAATGAATTCTTAATTTACGAAATATTAGGAAATCCCATTATTCCAGAACAGTAAAGTTCTACGAATTTTTGTTTTCTCATTTTTCCATCGCGTCGAACCGTTTATGTTTCATGTGTGGATCTACTGTTCTCTAAACCACTATTGTACTGCATTTCAATGTGTTTGGAAAAGTTTTATTCATTCCTCCTCTGTTAACGTTAATATGCCATTGTTTGATGCTACGTACTATAGATAAAGTTTAGCTCGACGAAAGAAAAAAAAAGATGTAAATAAATTTCTTGGGTTTTCTTGCAATCTTTGATAATATTATTGTAATTGTGCTGTAATTATCGTTTTCTCTAATAATATGTCTTTGTATTGTATTATTGTCGCTAACATCGTCATCAATTTAATTGATAATCATGGCAATTGTGATGATGATGTTTAGAAAGACCATGTGCGATGCAAGATGCTGCCCAAGTGATACACTTTTACATAAGTTAAAGACCGATAGCTCTGCATGTCTGCCCGTATGTACAGCCATTGGCACTAGAATAGCATCAAAAGTCAACGAAAAATTCACCGAAAAATTTTAATTAAAATATTTTTTTGTTAGCTGCCCGCAGGTATTTGCCGATTAGGTAACGCACCCACCGCACGTCTTGGTGCTAAGTGCTTCATATTAACCGTATTGACAAAAATTATATCAATCAAGCAAATTCAGATCATGCTAAAGAAAAGAGAAGAAAAATGTATGCTTTTTTTGCTTTGTCTTCAATCGGTCTGAGGATGCCGCCTACATGTCAACACGATTTTTGTGAAGGAGAGGCGGAGACGAACAAGAAGACGAAGACGGTGAAGAAGTGGGGCAGAGAAAGACGGAATGGTCAGGATGAAGTGCAGAAAGAGACGTGGAAGACGTAGCTGTAGCCTAGTGGATATGTTCACAATCGCTGAGCTTTAAGCATTTACCGACTGCGCACTAAGAGTAGTAACGATCAAGCATGGTCGTGAAGGGATTGTCTGCAAAAGCAGGCAGTTACACTACTATGGCCAGAGTCTTCATGCTTTTGATCGTGTAGGAAACGTAAGGTACGTTTTTATAAATCTTTAAGTCCTCTCTCATCGTCGAGTACGTGCCAGTCATTTGTTCAAGGCTGTGTCTATAAATTGTTATACAGATATGTATATGTATTGATTGGCGCTTTTATTTATTACTCGTATAAATTTTTTCATTTGTTGGTAGCAACGTGTGCTGCAGTTTGCGCTAAACTTGTCACCGCAAAATATTTTCTTTCTGATTTCATCCACTCATCTTTTACAGATGGAAAACACAATAAAAAGAAAAAAATGCAATAAAAGTAAATAAAAAACCAGTAATCACGAATGGAACGAATCGTGGACACCTATAATGGCAACAGACTATAAAAGTCGCGGGGTTTTTCGTTCGTGTTGCAGTGCAAAATATTTATATATTACTGGCTAATACTCGAGCATTTAAAGGCTGCACGATAACATGAATCAAAACAACATTTCCTTGGGGTTGTTTGAATTGGCTGCTATTGTCTAGTCCGTGCAATCGAGCCAAGAAGATGGAGTCTAAAGTGTAAACCGATTTTAGAGCATTGTGCGCAGGATTGCGACAACAAAGGGATGCACAATTCGGACCGAGAACGCAGTTAAATCAAAATTTTCATGACAATCAAGAGCACTTACTCGTCATTTGTAGGATTTGTAGGAGAGTATAAATCTCGGTCATTGCAAATGGACTAACAAGGTTAGTTTACTCGAATCTTTCTATGGACTATGGATTTAAAAAGAAAACAAACTAAGCGCCACTTAAGTTTAACTAATGCTATCAAAACACGAGATCAATGTTTTGTCTCTAGATCTTTTTTTTTGTTTTTTGTTTTTTGTTTTCGCTTATAATGAATCTAAAAAGAAAAATGGAATAGGAGCAAAAACTATAAGAAATATATAGAGTAATAATATCCAATGGAGAGTTTTACATGGAGTAGCTCTGTGATGGGAATTTTTATAAAACTTCCTGTTTTAAAAGAGACTTTTTTCTTTTCATTGCTTCGTACAAAATTTAATTTATACACATTTTCTTAGTGATTTTCTCTTCTTCGCTTTTTTTCTCTTTTCTGTAAAATTTTTGTATTGCTTGAAATCTTGTTAATAAAAACGTTTAACAACTTATTTGATATAAATAAAAACTGGCCTTATTCAATAACTTCGTTTAAGATTTATATTTTTTTTTTTTTTTCCTCTCGTTACAAAACATCTTTAACAACAAGATTTCGAACGTTAATGATACTTAAAGCAAAAAAAAAAAGTTTTTATAAAACAAAGTCAAAGCATAAGTAGTATGTAATAAAATTCTGTTGTTCTTTCAACGAGTAGGAAGGCAGTATGAGTTCAGTACATTTTAATTGATTCATAATGAAGCCAAAGTTTACAAAAGAAACCACAACTTTAACTAGAAAAGCATTTAAGTTTTCTTTCTCTTTTGCCTAACTATGTTTTTTAAACTCCTTTATATGTAGCGAAAAGGGGAATAATAAAAAAAAAATAAAAATAAATAAATAAATGAAAGAGAAAAACGTTTACGACTTGTTAACTACTATAGGCGCCTGGTTAGAAAACTTGCAATAAATGAAAAAGAACGCGTTTTTAGCGTTTTTAGCAAAACAAAACAAAAAAAAAAGGAAAAAAGATTAACGTTAAACTTTAAACTTTAAATGAAGTCACAAATCAGCTTCAATTTGTTTTTTAGTACATTCTTAAACAAAGTCATCTGTATATACAATGTGTACGACGAATATTTCCATTAACTTTGTCGTTTTTACATTCGCTTCACATTTTCAAAATGTGTGTTCATTTAGTTTCAAAGTAGAAACTTCTTACGTAGCATTTCTAAGTGCAGTTAATGTGTTGTTTGCATTTATGACTCATTACGTTAATTACGTGGTGTTTAGTCATTAAACATTTCGTTAGAAATTATTTTTTATGTTTCAATTACAAAATAAATATTTTGTGAGAAAAACAAAAGACTTAATCAACAAACTTTTTTTTTTCTTTTTGATTATCTTTCAATTGGCCGGCCGTCAGATGTGTCATCGTAAATATTTTAGTGGTTTTTTTTTTCCTTTTTTTTTGCTTTTCTAATAAACATCAAAATATTGTTAATCTTTATTAATAAACATCACAAGGTACATAGTTACGCATATGCATGCAAACGGAAATGATTCCATGCAAAAAGAAATGGGTTTTCTAGTACTGAAAAATAAGAACCTTAAGAAGTGCTAGAAAGACCGTTTAACATAGAACTTATATTGTCGCTTGCCAATGAATTACGTCCTTTGAAGCTTCAAAGACTTGAATCATAATTTAAAGACGAAAGCCTTACTAGGATCAAGCAATCTACAAAAGGAGGATTGAAATCATTGTCCGTCGGAGAAAGTGTAAAGTCGTGGACAAGTTAAAAAAATCCAGCCACACTGCGGCACGAGAAAAGAAGTGTAGTTCAGAGGTTGCTATTGAAGAGTTTACTTGAAAAAAGATTATTTAAAATAAAAATTTGTAGAGGAAATTTTTGGCCTACTGAGCGTTAATTGCTTCTACGCATCTGCCGTTTATTATTGCAAAACAAGTCAAGCACCTCCCATTTGATCTTTGCTCCTATTTTATGTCGAAGTTCCAAGGCCTGACTAATTTATCACCCCACCTACTACTAATCGAAAGCGTGAGTTAACAAAAAAAATATATGTTTGTAAAGAAAAGAAAAAAAAAAAGAAAACATTTCGCTCAAACAACCAAATAACTGCTAATGTATGCTAATATATGAGCTTAAGTCTTGCACCGCCCCCCCTTGCGAAGGTAAGAATTTTTAATTTTTGTATCCAATACTAAGACGTTGAAACGTACTAACTTGGCCACTACGTTTGCAACCTACAGCAATGCGCATTAGAGCTTTCAAAAAGTACACCGGTGTCGAGGCAGATTCCAACGATGTTTTATGCGAGTACGTGCCGTGTACGGCCTAACCCCTAACACAGCTCCCGAGCACAGCACACGAGTTATTTTGACAAGCAATTACTGATGCTTCCAAGGAGCAGAGCAAGGCCGGGAGACCAATATAGAAAACGGATGCAAGCCATTTTTTCGGTCCTTGGTGGTCGTCGACGCCTTTCTTAGTATCCTACACATCGTCGGCTAATACTATACGACCCGAGGAGCCGTATACGGCGCTCAGGCAAGAAGGCATTCATCCCGGTAGTCTGACGGGAAATGCATCGTCGTACAAGGACCAATCTTGCTTTGGGCAACCTGATCCCTATGGAGGATCACAATTTCATGACTTCTAGCGCATTGGACTTACGCCGTGTTCTACAGCTGTGCTCTACTGTGCGCGGCCGAAGCCATTTTGCCTGTGAACACGACCAAATTCCCCAAACGTCATTCACTACACTAATCTTTCTCGAGCAAGTAATGCTTCCAACGATATCATCACACAGAACACACCTAGCTATCCTCCAGCCCAACTACCACTTCGTAGTGCCATCAGAACCCGAATCTACAATCAGGACAATTAGAGGCTCATAAAGCGCGCACTCTATTGACTAATAAAGGAAAACAAAAAGTCCTCTTCAGTTAGTGAAAACATTTTCAACCGCACTTAAAAACAATGTTGATGTAGGTTTTGTAGAAGATAGCAACCACAGCTACCTGAGGAGACTTTCGCTGCACTGGCAAGAAGCAATGCATTTAGAAGTAGGTTGGGTGCTCGAGCTTCGTTTAAAACCTAACATGGGCTTTCTATATATGTTTATGATTTATTTTATTGCGTGTTGTTTTAATATCTCCTTAAATAATTAATCTTAAGGTGTTTTTTTTTTTAAACTGAAGTAACTGGAGCATGTTAAGAAATTACTAAATTATTCAAGGTAAGTATTTTCGAAAAGCGAGATGTCGTAAAAAAAGATTTTGTTACATCTTTATTATATCGATCGATTTAGAATCACTTTTCGAATCGATTTAAGCTTGTCCATCCGTCTGCCTTCATGTGTTTTCATGTTTTCACCCTACAGGGCGCAAATTCTGAGATATTTTTATAAAATTTGGTACATTCATGTGCTTTGGCTCAACGAGGAAGTTTATTGAAAATGGTTGCAATCGGACCATACGACATCTTATTATTTTGAAAAGCCGTTCAATGAATAACTGCATTCAGGGAAGTGTTGTAGGGTATTTGCCGGTGGGCCGTGTGTCAATCTAATATTTTTTTTTGTTTTTTTAGTATATTTTATAGAAGACTTTATATTACGTCGTTTCTTTTTGTCTATGACTTTTTTACGAAATTTATTTTTTAATCAATTTTTGTTCTTAAGAAAGACATCTGCCGGTATCATCTTTGCTTTTAAAACAAATACCGACTCGCTAGGAGGAAAATAATAATAAAACTAATTGTCTCAGCAGGACTGCCAACTATAAGATCTTCATAGTTAATAAATAAAAAAGAAAAAAAATTTTTTTCTAACGATTTGAAGTTAGTCGGTGAAAAGAAGTATAGAGAAGAATGGAGAAAACGTTGAGTATGTTCTTAACAATAGATAAAATTTAGAAATTAGAAAACAGAGAAAATGTTTTCTATAAAAGATATCAGTTAAGGGTGGATGTTCACGGATATAAAATAATAAAAAACTAAAAAACTCTTAGTAAATGCTTCCACATTGTGTAAGACAAAGTGTAGGCAGATAGATGTTCAGCAAAAAATCTTCTTACGGACTTTTTATATTTTATAATCTATCAAAGAGTTTAGTTTTGAGACAATTAATTTTTTTTTTTTTTTTGTTTATACAATTTGCGGTTTTTGGTTGTCGTTCTTGCTTTTCAGGAAAGGAGTAAAATTTCTTCGCTTTCTAAGAAAATTTAATCTCTCTTCTTTGTTAGGCAGGAAACAGTTGCCCTAGAACTTAAAAAAAAAAAAAAAAAAAAAGTGTATCTTGCTTATTATATAAGTGAAGAGCAAAATTCCGTAAACTCTGTTTAAGGTAAATCCGCTTATGTAACAAAACTTAAGAAATTCTATTGCACTGTAACAGGAAACACCTGGATTGTAGGGGGCCACGGAGTGAAATGCTTTGAAATATTATTGTTCTTCTTTTGAAGAAAAATTAAATAAAAAAAAAAAGAGGAAAATAAATAAATAAAATCTTCATAAAATAAAAAAAGAAGAGTATTTTTTTTTCGTTTTTTTCAGATAAAATTTATGTCACAAAAGGATGCCAAACATAAATTAACTACCAAGCGACCGACCATGTTAAAGCAAGCCGCACCTAATGAAAATTAAAAACATATGCGAATTCTCAAAAACTTTCAAGTTTTCACTTGAGTGTACGTCTACGGCAGCGGATAATAAAGTTTGTGACATTGCGTTGTAAGTTGCGTTGAAAAATTTTTATGATATCTGAAGTTGAAGTGCGGCACAGAAGGCATAACATAAAAAGCTAATGTTTAATTGAAAAAGAAATTTAAACATGATTAAGTTACGGATGATGAAAACGGCGGCGATGACGATGACGATGATGATCATGATGATGATGATGATGATGATGATGATGATGATGATGGCGATGACAATCGTTACGACGGCGATTTTCTTGGCAACTTTCAGACCTGCTGGATTACAGTGGCGGGCGAGGCGTTTTCTTGGTTGGTTGGTGGGTTGGCTGATTGGCGGGCTGGTTGGTGATTCAGTTAGCTAGTCAGTCAGTTAGTTAGGCTTTTGCCTAATTAAAAATTAACACAAAGCCAAATAATACACGAAAAGAATTTCTTTCACGATATGCGAGCCATAATTAAAAAGCACGAGATAAAGAAATGAAACGAAAACCGTCAACACATCAAAAATAATGCATAGGTGGAAAAGGAGGGGGAGGGGGGGGGGGGGGCCAAAAAAAAAACAACAGGGGGGGGGGGGGGGGGGGGGAGACCAAAGTAAATCGACCATGGGAGAGTGAGAGAGAGAGAAAGAAGGGAAAGAGGAGAGAATGCAAAAAAAAAAAAAATAGAAAAAAACAATTATGACAAGCAAACATGATGCGTAAACTGCAGCCAGTCAAGCGACGAAGCAACCAAACAACTAAGCAATTGTATAGAATACGTTACGGTATAGTAAGGTACATTTTAATGTCACCGCAACGATGATATACTACCTAGTGGCAAAGAACTTTTTAGTTTTTGCTGTCTTTGCGTCAGAGGAACAAGTTATAAACCAAGTTTGCACATCTGTTGACAATGCTTTAATGATAATAAAGATGATGGCGATGATAGTCCGAGTAATGATATTGCTGTTCAATGGTCAATACTTTTAAGGTTAAGCAACTGCTTACGTTGTTTGTTGACGATAATAATAATAACGATGGTCTAAACCAAGCATTAAATTTATAAATATATATACAAGAGACAAACACAGACAATAAGCGCAGCACCAGCACCAGCACCAGGCTGTAGTAGAAAAAAGATCAAGAACAACACATCAACAGTAAACAGCAGTAAACAACAATTCATTAAAATTTTATTACTGGCGACAATGCTATGCTACGAAATGCATTGCAATCGTATCGTCAGAGTCACTCCATTCATTTTTACATCTTTAAACGCATCCTGTTTTTGCTCATTTTTATTCTTTTTTTTTTGTTTTTCTTTTTGCCACTAACTTCAACTTCAAGGTTGATAGTCGGTGTTGTTTGTCTTAGTGTTAATTTGAAACTTTTAACATTTTATTACATTGATTCCCTTTTTTAGTTTTTCATCCAATAAATTCTTATTACAAAACATTATCTTTTCTTAACATTCTTTCTCCAAAAAAAAAAAAAAAAGAAGAAAAATATCTACTTCGATAACGGTTTTTAAATAACATGTCACGCATACATATGCATATACAAAAGTCACTCATTTGTAACTAATTTGAAAAACGTGCAAGATTTCCAAACTTCTGTTTTTATTTACAGCGAAAATTTGTTGATTTTTTAAAGTTAACCAAGTGTGTGTTTGTGTGTTTTCTCTATATAAGTTTTACTGTTATTGTTACATACGTATGTTGGGAAGCAAGTCATAATTTTTCTTATCCAAAATTTATGTTACTTTTGCCTTTATTCGCCTTTGTTTTAATTAACTCTAAGGTTACTAGTGTGAATACATTTTTTCATTCAATTCATTCATATGTTATGCGCATTTTTAGACTAAATTTAATGAATTTCTACCGTTTTTTGTTTTTTTTCTTTTTTTTTTTTAATGATTCCTCGACATACGCTGTGAAAAAGCTTATCATGACTTTTCAGAAGGGTTAGAAACAAAAGATTTAGGCAAGAAACTTTTCGTATTGATGAATGGCTTCCGACGACATGCTTAAAAAGCATTACATAAACGATATTAATGATGTGAAGTGCAAGGACAGCAGAGTTCACGAATCGCTAAACTCGCGGATGATAACACAACAAACAATAGGAAATTAACTCGAAACATCCATCAATAACCAAAGTACAGCATTTGTAAGAATACGTGTTACAACCGACTGAAGAAAATCCTCTCACAAATATATAGATGGGCGTGCGTGTGTGTCTATGATTTGTTTTATTACAGTAGCTTTTGTAAGCCGTCGGAATATTTTCAAAATGTAATAAGTGAGAGAAAAGGTTGCCGTTGTTTCCTCTAATGAGCGAAAATGATACGGCCCCAAAGAGTAACCTAAAAAAGCCCAACTCTCCTGCAATCATAAAAGAGCTACGGTTCGTCATTAACGTATCTAGACAAAGCGCACTATCTTTATATGCCGCACCGAAGAATGGTCAAAAGCTTGCAACAAGCGAAAGAGAACTTCGGACAGCCTTTAAAGTGTATACACCAGTGTCACATCCCGAATCGTTTGAAGCATGTGCGTCTGGCCTCCTCTGACCTCCCCACTTCTTTCCCTTTCCATACTTCTTTCGGGCCAATACCTTGTTATAAGGAAAAGGGACATCCCTTGAAGAGTTGATTTAAAAAAAGAAGAAAAGAGAAAAACTGTCCCTAACTAAGTTACCTGGCAGATTGAATTTGAATAACTGAAGAATTCACAAAATGAATGGAACTCGTCATTACCACAAGAGAGAGAGAGAGAGAGAGAGAGAGATGACTATAAATGAGTATTCAAATATGCGTGAGTGAAAGTCCAAATTTGAGATTTGATCAAAAACTTCCAAATTTGGAAATTTTTTCATATAATAAACGATTTAAAGAACGAGAGAAAGAATAGTAATAGAATAGCAATGATGGGAATGAGGCTTTACGCGTACGTTTAAAAGTAATAAGAAAAGCTTGTTCTGGAAATACATTAAAAATTGGCAAAACTTCAGCTATTCGCAGGAGATATTTGAAACTCTGCCGCTAATGATATCTGCTGTTCGAAGAAACTACAAACTTTTTGGAATTTCTTAGCACAGGTCATCATCTTCGGGAATAACGGCGAAATTTCAAGGAAAAAATTTCTCTAAGATACGGATTTTTTTTGTCACATATTCTAAGACAACAAAAAAAAAAATGTTTTCTTTCGAAAAATTTACCTGAGCCTTCACCTTAGGTGTTGCGACAAAAATACCATTGGCAAGGAGCGTTATTTGTTGCTGGTCAAGCGTGACGGTTCGTAGGAAATCAACGCGATGTAAGCATAAAGAAGCATGACCCAGACACGAGATCCGTTTACATCGACCATAGAGCCAAGTCTATGAGATAAGCTATACTTCTATTATATATAACGAAACGCTCAATAAAGAACTCTATTAATTACAACTAATCCAACTTAGCTAGCAAATTGTTGCTTGACGTCGTGCTTGTCCAGGAAGGCATTGATTCGCTATTGAAGATCTCTTCGGGAAAACGTTGACTATAATGAAGCGGGATAAACTACTGTGTCCACCCAGTTTACCAAACACTGCCCCTTTTGATTAATGTTTGTTTCAATCGCTGCATAAGCATCGCTTCCCTTCGTGCCACAATACAAAAACATGGATAATCTCAAACCGACAGTTATCCTTCCAGGACGAAATTTGTAATTTATCTGATAGATAAATAGGAAAACGCTTTTTTTAGAACAAGTTCTATTTTACTAAGAAAGCTCTCCGAAACGTAACCTATTGCCGCCTTGGTTTACTCGATTGACCTATCAATCTGAAGGGTCAAGCGTTTCCAAAGCAATGAAAGATCAAGATCGTTACAAGAATTATATCGAGAGACTGAATTTGTGAAAATGCAAAAAAACGATAAACGCCTTTGCTTCAAATAGCAATATTTGTCTGTCTATGCGCGCCTAATGTAAATGCGTTCCAATGATTTCGAAGGCTCATGTCTTCTTATCGTTCTTTTGTAAAAGTTTATCGCACGCACAGCGATTGCGTATTGAAAAGACAAAAAAGCATAAGCAGTTAAGCCGCTTAAAAAACACGAGTAATTAAATACTTTTAGAGATTTGCAATTTAAAGTAATTTATTTCCAGGGAAAATAGAAAGAAGTAAAAAATGGGAAAGCGGTGCCTGATTACAGGTGTTTAACTTTCAATTAGTTACAGCGGACAGAAGAAGCGACGGCAGCAGCAACGTAAACAATTATACCTTATATAGACTTGGATGTGTGGCTAAGTGCGTAAAGCAGAAAGTCTATCAAAGTTTTCTTATTTTTTTTTTTTTTTTTTTTTTTTTTCTATTCATACTTCTCTTTTTAGGTGGTTAAGCTAAGAGCACACATTAGCTTGAACACACTTAAAGATTAAAGTAGAGGCGCAGACACACACAATAAAGTCCCCTTTTACCCCCCTTCTCCCGACTTGTATAATGTTATTATTTCTATCTATTTACTTTGTTTGTGTGTGTGTGTGTATGTGTGTATGTGTGTGCTTAGGCGATAATAATCTACAAACATTTTAACAAATTAACCAACATTTTTCTTCGTACAAGAAAAACTAAAAATAAAACATAAACAACTGAACAACAAACACTCACTTGATAAATATAAATATTTGCTAGAAAAATATGTACCTGGTTTCAACAACATGTTGCCTAGTGGCAGTTAGCAAACTTGTTGTTATTGTAAATGCTGCTGCTGCTGCTGCTGCTGCTGCTGCTTTAATGACTTGTGGTATAATTAATTTGCATAAATGGAAGACAAGTATGAGGGTAAGTGTATGAGAACCTTTTTATAATTTTGAGAAAAAGAATAAAAATATGACAAGTAAGCATGGAAACTGTATTCGCTTTAGTGCGAACCGTGGACACCCATCACCAGGGCTCCACCGCTAAATGATATGGAAATTGTAAAGTTTTTTTTCTTCCTTTTCGATTGCGTGCGTTCTAATAGGCCGTTCCATAGGCCTTAATATCTTTTTCTGCACCTTCTCGATTCATTTTTACATTTTCAACTGGTGTAGACTTAGTGACGGACACTACTTTATAAGCACACAATCGATGTTAACGAAGTGTAAGCATACCTTGGGAGCCATCCTTCGCATGTCGTTGGGCGTTACATATGAAATGATAAAGCTAGCATATCTCTATCATTTAGCGACGGATATAAAAATGAAAATTTATCAACAATGCGATCTTTGTGGTCCTTACAATGTTGTTGTCATGTTGCAAATATTTCATATTAATATTTGTAAAGTAATTAAAAACAATTAGGAAAGTAACTAAATGTGAACATTGTGTGTATGATTGTGTTTAAGTAAAGGTATCGTAGCCAAGTCCGGGCGAAGCGATTATGGAAAGAAGAGACACTGTAAGGTGAAATTCCGACTTACCTTAAAACAATTTCTCATTTTGGTTGCTTTCTTCTTCTTAGCGTAATAAAGGCTTAGATTCCTATCGTTAGTGGCTAATTGTTAACAAATAAGTGAGAGAATAAATCGGATTAAGTAACGGTTTCGCAGGAGGGCAAGGCCGACCGTCAGATATTCTACACCACTTCGTCGAGTAAAATTATTCGCACACTCGAAGCAACGGCACCATTTTCGTCAAAGCCCGCATATTGGAGGATGCCCGAAACACCACATCACGCGATCCAATTTTATTAAATTTAATTTATTTGCCAAAAATTTTATTATTTTTCAATTTGCGTCATAAAAAACCAAATTTCAAACTTTCCCTCCATATAAGGGCTTGCATGATAACCACTATATATGTTCTGATATACAAAAAAAATATCTCTACGTATCTCTAAGGTCTCACTTCCTTAGCACAAAGTTTGGGCTACATTTTCACACACATCACAAAATATTAAAAATTATATTCTCTTCTTGCTTACTTACTATTCAGGAAAATGCTTATACGAAGCGGGGTAGAAGAATAGATCCATTTAATTTTCATGTAGAATTACAACCGTGAACAAATTTGCGCAACGAAATATTTAAAATTAGATTTTTTTATTACCTAAACTTTCGGGTTTTGAAATATTTTGAAAATTGCAATAAGTTTTTGAAATAAGGCGAGTGTTCGCAAAAGTGAACCGATCAGAAGCTTTTTCAGTAGTCTTCGTCCTTGGGTTAAAGTGCGTCAGTCCGTCAAAAATTGCAAACTGCAGATTGAACACAAGAATACATAGACAGACACCAGACAGACGTACAGGAATTTAAGTGAATCTAAGTAGATCGGTATAACGTAAGGAACGGCTATCTTAAGCCCTTCCGTGTGTAAGATATAACAGTTTACTGGGCTTTAAGAGGTACCTGGAAATTACTCAGATCTTATTTTTACGTCTGTTTACGGTTTCGTCGAATGGCTCCTTCCCCTCGGACCGCAAGCGGTTTTCTGAGCAGCATTCCAGAAACGGCAGAATGCGGTGGTAAGTCTCATAGGTACGCACGCTTTCTTTGGTTTTAGAAGGAAAAGTACACAAAATAGAAAACGGAGCTGAGTAAATGCAATGAAGAAATAAATAAATACACACACAATATATATAAAAGAACACGATGTGATTTTAACTGACAGTCAACGAAAGCACTTAATCTCAATATTTGGAGAAATGAATTCAAAAGAATTGTCCGTTGTTAGCCTAACAAATTAAGTTCGTTTAGAAATCATAGTATTTTACCTTTAATATGAGTCGTTAAGGGACCGTTTAGAACCGTTTTACACAAAAACGCGTAAAATGAAAATTTTATATATTTTTATGATAAAATGATTTTGAAAAATTTTTATATTTAAAATGCGAAGAAGAAGAGGTTTTGCTATAATCGCATCTAAAAAACTTTTGTAACTTTTCAGCTTAAATAATTCAAATTAAAACTAGGAGCAGTAAGTATACTTTACGCTTATCCTTAACACTAAAGAATAAATAATAATCGATTCCTCCGAAGGACATTAATGCACATTCTCAGTTCCTGGTTGATAATAAGCAGCTCCGGCTGAGTTCGCATTCGCAACGCGTTCTGAATGAGCCGGACTGGGTGCCGGACTAATGGCGGGACTGCGATTAATGGGCGTAGTTGCGGGGCTGCTGCCCAAAGGCACCACAAGCGGCCCCATTGGTTTACGCGTACGTGGGGCGCCTCTCAGACCCTGATTGATAGGTCCGCCAGTCTTCAATCGTGGTCTGCCGGGGCCTCGTTTAACCGGCATTGGTACTGCTGTGGGTGTAAAAATATTATTCTCATCCACGTTGCTGGAAGAGGAGGTTGGCAGAGGCTGCGATGTTGTTTGCAATGTGGTCACACAACCATCTAAAGGACATAAAGAAAACACAAAAACAAATTGAACAGAAATTTTCATTTGTTATACAAGCACATCCACGTTCATTGCACATGTGAGTATTTAATGTAAAGCATAGCAATCGCCTTATAATTATCGCAATGCTGGTAATGCGCCGTTAATAAAACATATCACGTTTTATTAAAATATAACGGAAATTGGCCATAAACGCATTTAAACACATCCCTGTACCAATACACATAACTCGGAAATGCAATCGTCATCCTTACAGCATCTCACACATACTTATTTACGTAATTATGTATTTGATTTGGTAATTAATACGTGAAAGCCATTAAAGAAAACAAAAAAAAAAACAAAAAAAAAAAAAAGAAACATTGCGCGGCCACATTTAAAATCAAGCGACGGGAGAACATCATCAAATGGAATTTTGTGGTTTTTTCTTCGCGCACATATACACGCGCACAGCACACATGCAAGCACTACTCTCATACTATCTTAGTCTGGGTCTCACAAAACTTTTACACACACACACAAGCAGTCAAATGTTATATGCGCTTAATGTCGTTGTCGCTATTGCTGTTGTTATTGTTGTATTGCTGTTACTGTTTGTTGTTGACTGTATTTCTGTACGTATGTCATGATTACGCTTAAAATTAATGACAAATGTTTGCGAGTTCACTTTACCGTTTGTCCTCGATGGAACAGCGCAAAATAAATATGTTCGTTCGTGGTGCGTACACAACCACACATAAACGCATATATACATACGTGCATGCATACATATCTACATACATACATACATACGTATATACGTTATATTTAAGCCGATTTATGTAATTAACGTTAAAATGTTGCGGTACGTGTTTTGCAATGAATTTATTAATATTTTTTTCTCCTTTTTTGCTGCTTTTTCGTGCAATTTTTGTAGTTTTTTGTGAAAAATGTGCAAAAATTAAATTAAATTGTTGTTGTTACTATTGTATAATCCGCGTTGTTTGAAATGACAGCTGTTTACTACACAATGAACACCAAAGCATACAGACGCACGCACACACACACACACACACACACGCACTCGGTCTCGTACACGCACAGGCATACTCATCGACATGGTACGTGCATAATCGAATAGGAAATGTCATATAAAATTTTTGGTGGATTTTTTTACAACAACAGCGAAAACAACAATAAAAGAAAATGCTTTTAAATCAACTCTCGTTAAGATTTATTCGAAATAATCGGGGAAAAACCATAACCAGCATCTAATGCAAGGACAGTCAACTCCGGTGGAGATAAGAGAAGAAGTTAACAGAAGTCTTTTCACTTCTCCCATCATTTCTCTTCACTTGCTCTAGCTTGCAATCGATTATTGGCCAAACATTGTTTTGCATTCGAGCAATTGAATCTTTCTGGCATTCACTTGAGGATCAAGTTCTTTAAGACTTCACTCTTTTTGAAAACTAATATAAGGAGCAAATAGGGCATGGCTAAGCAAAGTCCAAACGTCTGTGTGTCTCAATGTAAGCGTCAATTTAATTATAAAAGAGATGATTAGAAAAATTCGGCGCATATTTTGAATCGATCTAAAGCGCGCACTTCTATAACAAGTCCAAGCACGTGGAAAACGAATAAAGGAATATGGTTGAGTAAGACAAGCAAGTCCTTTCTCTTAATAGATTATATCGGGTAAATATTTGTGGTAACTTTGAGGTTATCTTCGCTATATTATCGCTAACGCCAACATTTTACGAATTGCAGTTAAGTGTTAAATTCTTAATGAGCGTGTTTTTTTGCCTTCTCCCTTGTTTTAAGGCTTCCAATATAAAAAAAAAAAAAGAAAAGAGTTTTAGAAAATAATTTAAGAATTCCTCCTGCATTTTTTTAAATGATTTTTTGAATGATTAAAACAAGCGTCATGTCACGTACCGAGCGGAAACGCTAAAATGAACAATGATTTAATGCACTTGAGAGTTAAAGTACAGGGGAAAAAATGGGGGGAGAATTTATTGTTTTCGTTTTTTCTTAAGTGGTTGCTTAAAAAAGACACACAAGGGCACACTTTAGCCAGTAGGCTATGTGGAGGATGCTCACTTACTGCAAAGAGCCTTAAGTGGTTTTTCAAAAATCTATATAAAAAATACTTTTACGCGGTTTGCGTTAGCAAAACAACAACAAGCGGAAGTAAGGCGTTAAATATTTAATACGTTTCCAATGCACTTACCTTCACTAGGGTTGTTGTTGTTGTTGTTATTGTTGTTGTTGTTGTTGCTATTTATGGATCCAACAAACGTAGTTTGGCCCGGTGATGTAGCAGCCCTTACAAAAGAACTACTAGTAGATGTGCCGCGTCGTGTACTGCCACGTGGTCGCCCGCGTTTAGTACCGCGGGGATGATGACGTCGTCGTATATGGCCGAAGCTGCCAAAATCATCAAACAGAGCTGAAAATAACAAATTCGTGTGCTTTTAAAATTTTCTGTGTATATAAAAAAGTTGTATTTCTTAAGCCTCAAGCCACCAAAGGATGGTAGCATACAAGAACCCATAGGCGTAATATTGAGCAGTTTGAAATCCTGAGTATACGTAGCTCTGTCCGCTTGTGCGTCTTTTGGTCTATTCACTTGAAGGCCCACAAGCTGAAACTTGCTTCATATTTTTCTTCTCTATCATTACATTTAGCTTTAATGCATTCACACACGATGAACAATTCATATAAATATTGCATTAAAACTCGAAATCTGCATAATTCGGGTACAAATATTTGTTAAAACTATGTTCTTTTACAATATATTGCTTAACCAAAACAAATATTCAGTTTCACACTTTTAACGGGACACTTTCCGAGAAAAAGCTACGAGAGTTATTCGGCCATGCAACCGATAGATATTTAGGCTTTTTAAGGGAGATGGGAACGCTTGTGAAAAGACTTGATTAATATGCCTGTCTATCACAATCCCTTTCTCTTTCTCCAATTCTTTCCGATCATCACCCTATTGCGTTAATATTCGATTATTGCGACATATTCTAGTGTCGAAAACGAGATTGCGCATATTTCTGTAGCATCTGCGAAGCCTCTTTTTATGGATTTCTATATAATGGTCATGTAAAGGTATAGGAGAGAACAGAGAGAGAGAAGTTCATGCCAGCAAGGAAATCCAAGCGCTTGTTTGCTCTGCACGCGTTAAGCTAATATTTTCAATCCTCCGCATACACCTTTAACGTTGAACTTATCGTGTAATGAGACGTGAAATGTTATGCGATTTATTATTTCAAATGGAGGGGATTGAGATTAACACGTTTTCTGCCAAACTGCTCATGAGCGTGTGCTGCTTACGCACTACGTGCGCCGTTTTCGGTACACGCCAACAAATTTCACACATAAACTTATTTTTGTTTTCATAATTTCTCATAGTTATGTATATATATATGTGCGAACATGAAAATGCTCCAGAAAAAAAAAAATATTTTTTTTATTTTATAGTACGTAAAAGTAATGTGCACAATACGTATGATATTGAGAGCTTTGTGCTGTATATTTCTTACACACCCACAATTAAGTAAAAACTCTATTCCATACTTTCCTTATACTCTCAAAAAGCGATGAGTTTTATTACACAACAAGAAGAAGACAAAAAACAAGGATAAAAACGGTTTAGTGTAATCTTTGTAGAATATTGCGCGAAATGGCTATGAAAATATTCCACAACTCTTTCATAGTACAATTTGCATCAGTACTTTCCTGCTGGATTTCATTTGATACCATTTTCCGTAATATGGTCTTAGTTACCTTGTTACCCATATTTAATCCAACTATCGTTTTTTACATGGAAAGTGTGACGCAAAGAGCCAGCTAACGGCAGCAATATTCACTATAGTACGCGTGTACCGTTATAGGTACACGCCTCAACCAACCCCGTAAACATGATTTCATCGCATAACCGCTTCATTTAAAAAAGTAAGTTGGGCCACACAGTACACAGACAGTACACATGGCAGCGAAAGCGATAACAATTTGTGGATCTCTTCACACTGCAAAATAGTCGGCCCACAGCAAACGTAGGATTTCTTAATACACGCCTAACAAACAGCATTAGTGTTTAATTAATTTGAGGAAAACTTCAATTTTAAAGCAAAAAAAACACGACTATTTTGACAGAATTTTTTTTATTTGTATTCATGCGCAGGAATTGCTATTTAAATTTTTACTTCATTTTAAATGTTTAAGCTGTCATGTTGACTTTTTGTAAAGAATCTACATACACATCGTTTTCATTTACATTCCATTCCAATTACAAACTTTGATGACATTTTTTTGTCTCTCCTGACATTTTATTATTGAAAATCGTGTAACGTTAATAAAATGCTAAAACACCAGTTAGTTCAGCAAACAAAAAAATATATATATGTATATATATAAAAGTAAAAAAGTGTTGTAGGTAGCTAAACATTTTGCTTGATTGACCGTATTGCTTACTAACATTTTCAAGGAAAATTGAAAAGACAAAAAGAAACAAGAAAAGATTGGTAGCTAAACTCATAGACTTAGAAACCTAAATAATATCTTATAATATTGATAAAACATTTATGACAACCACCAATACTAACAAAACAAGTCTCTTTCGATATAATTGAGCTAACATGCAAGAAGTGTGCGCCTTGAAACGACTCTCAGATACCCTGACAGAAAACACACACTTTTATATGTCAGAGATTACCCTCGCAAGTTATCCGGGAAAACATATCTTGAAGAGTTTGCATGGAAATGATTGATTGATTATAATATTCAATTTCTAATGCGAAATATTGACAGACGAGTTTATTTCAAAATTTTACGGTAAAAGAAAAACGAAGAAACGATTGCAATGATCGCACGATTGCTCTCCTCCACCATTAACTTACACTTGGGCTTATAAGTGATGACGTAGATAGTCATAGAGAATGCTTGGATGACAATTGACTTTGAGTTGGACAAATCAAACAGGATCTATATCTGCCACGCACCTTCAATCTTAATTATTTCCACTTGACAGGCGAACGTAGACGAACAATTAAGTAAAAAACTCACTATACTCTATGCTATAGGCAAGTTATTCAACTTAGTGGAATTTGTTGTGTGTATTTCTGTAATGTCTGACTTCAAACTTGAGAAGCTTATGTGGCAGGCAATTCATCGGTTGAGTCGTTTTAATACTTTAATTCTGGCATATAGTATGGTTTAGGGGGTATTTTAAGTAGTACGTAGAGTAAGGCCTACTCAGTAGTAGTAAGAGTAAGGCCTACTCAAATTGAAAGGACATAAACTCGCGTGTATTACACTACAGCGGAGGTCGTTATTGAGTAAAGCAAAAATTAATATTTTGTCTTTTTTTCTATGCATGAGAAATATATTTACTTAGATTGATAAAAAGTATATATATATATATATTATATATAAAAAATAAACAAACGTTTCAAACTGTTTTTAATTTGACGTATTTTTCGCGACTTCCAAAACTTTACGATTCAAAATACAAGCACTTCAGGAGGTGCTTTAGATAAATACATTCAAGTTACATATTAAATAGAAGACTGGCATAACCCTCCAGTGGTGAATGGTTCGAGTAAAAAAATCAATAAAATGGCAACAGTAACAGTAACCTGCCGAAAATAAAATCAACCTGAAAGCTTTAAGAAACTGCTGTAATGAAAAAGAAAAAGAAAAAAGTCTAAATAAAAATTCAACAAAAATGTTTTACTTCTGTCATGCAATTGGATGCTCGACGTGCACGTTTGTACGTTTGTATGCACTTACTTTGCCGTTGGCAAAAATGACAATAACAGCATGAAGACTTATAGCAATAAAACGAACAAGTAGGCCTCTTTCCTCCATTCGCTACCATCCATCTTTAGTCAAGCGTTGGTAGCTTTTTTTTGCCGAACACCAACCAAGAGAGTTAATAGAAAATAAGTCATAAATTGTATGTTAAGATTGATATAACATTACCAGCTAACGTCGCAGCATAAATGCTATTTACCGTTCGTCGTATTCCATACACAAAGCCATTCACTATGCATACATATTTATAAGTACAAATGTATGTTAAGGAGGATGCAAGCACAAGCAGTTTTGCTTTGTTGTTAAGCTCTTTACGTTTAAGAGAATTTTAATGACTTGGATGATGTTTTCAAAAGTAATCTTTTTAATGTTACAATCAACAAATAACTATTATTTAAAACTAAATTGGGGAATAGTGCGAATGCGTTCCCAAAAATTCATTTGTCTAAAACACAGAAAACATTTGTGTGTGTGTACTATATGTAATGCATAGATCAATAAGTCGTGGAACTAAGTCAGAAAAACAATTCATTTCATTTTTTGCAAAGTCGACTGCGTTCATCAACACAGTCCGCTTCAACAGTTATTCAATGCGTTCTTCACACTCCAAGACATTGATGAACGCATATCTCAACGCTCGCCGAGATTTCTGGTCTTAGGTTTGGTTTCTTACTTCAATGTGCGTAATCATATCTTTATTCCTGAAATTATTTGTATCTCTACGACAAGTTGATGTTTGCCAAGTCTAAGAGAACTATGAGTCTGATTTTAGCAGCGTACAGATATTCCACATCTTCGAGATTGTTGTTGATATTAATGCTGTAAAGTTATTGAACGTTTCGTCTAATAAGGTGAAGTCGATTGCAAATGTTTCTTGTTTCAAGCGGAAGCTACCTATTTTTTTTCGTTCTAAGCATGATTGAGTTTTTCGTTTCCGGTTCTCTCTCTCTTAGCCCTTGTACATGTCCACATTTTAGATTTCATGCTATTTGAGGTCTTCTAATCAGCGTCATTATTAAAATACCTCCCTAATCCAAAACACCATATCTCTCCAATCTTCTCTTATCTCTTATATATTAATTTGTATTTGTATTCGATGGTTTTTTTATAAAATGACCTGTCAAGGTTCTCGAAGTCCGTTTCAGTTTCCGCAATGACCTCGTCACCTCGTCACCTGGTCATCACCTCATCTAAACCCTGCTCCTTAGAATACGCTTATGAGGCCAGCAACTAGATAATATTAGCTCTGGCCTGTCACAGTGACCTTGTTTACGAGATCTAGTTGCACGCACAGAGGAGTATCCGTTTTTTTGTTCCATCGTGATAGTCATTTTGAAAACCACTTTCTCACACCTAACCTTTCATGCAAACTGGAGAATGTGCCGCCTTTTGATGTGTTCAAGATGCCGGCTATCTCTTGTAACTTAATTTTTCCATTATTGTAAATAATTTTAAAGATTCCTTGATGTCTCGTGTCGGTGTAATCAAAGAACATACCCTTGGCTACTGCCAATTTGTTAGGCACTCTTACTTTTCAAGCTAATACCGGGTTTGACTGCTAATTTTTTCCGTCAAGAAACAACAAGAGACGAACTTCAATTTTTTATAATATTTTAAAAGTGAGAAGACGGATATTACCAATAGAACCTTTATAATGAAACTTCAGTCCGCACTATTTGAGGATTGGCATTTTTTAAAAATAATACTGCTTTCCCGGGAATTATTGCCCGACATATGACCGAGATGAGATATTGTTTGGCAGAGAAACCTAAAAGTTGCTTTTAACGGAGAACATCCAGAGTCTTAATTGCATCGCGGCTGAATAGAAAAAATTCTTCAATTCTCTTTCATTCGTCACTCGTAGCTCTTGACGAAGTTGGACAAAGAATTGTTATGATTTCGTTTATATTCTTGAAATGAACGCTCGACTAGCGAAAGCAATTGTTTTTTGGTAACTTCCACTGTTCTTGGAATACCACAAATTTCAAGCTGATATCAAATAAGAAGCATTTTATGTCAATTATTTGGTTTGCTAAACAGAGGAGAAGAGCATAAGTATCAAAGGTCTAATAGCCCACAAGAGTTATTGACATGATTTCAAGTTCATTCATCCAAGTCAGTCTATTTGTCTGTTAAATTGCTGCTTACTCGACCCTACACACAAAGGTCAGTTTGCAAAGCTGCCCGCCCGTTTTATGCATTTGCCAAAATGTCTGCCAATCGTGAAAAACTAATAAAATTTCAGTGTATTTTTCTGAACACTCATTAGCAGAAATGTATTTGAGATTATCAAAGTGAGGCGAATGTACGAGTGCCGTTTTTGTTTGTTTAAACCGTTTAAGTCGTTGCCAATAAGACACGAAAGTGTATATTAAGTAATTTTTAAATTCTAACGGGATCTACTATCAAATTGCTAATCATTTCACGCCGCCCCTGTTAACTTTCAATTGTTGTTGTTGTTGTTGTTGTTCAAATGTCAACGTCATTTTGTGCGACATTTTTCTGAAAATATGTGTAACTAGTGTGAAAGAGCAAAGCATTGATTGCGTACACGATGTGTTCGTAGAAGATTGGGCTTTCGTATAACAACACCCCAAGAAACGACTATCGACTGACAATTTCAAATTTATTTTTGGATAATGATCCGATGAGAAATGCTTGTTCGGTCACGGGTTTTGTCATAGATATGTTTTTTGTAAAAATAAATGTGTTAAAAAAGCAGATAAGATGACGACACACTTTGGGGATTTTTTTACTTTCAATTTTTTATGCTAAGCAGATGTGCGCTCTGCTGTTTATTAACGCATGGGGAAGTGCTGCTGCAAGTCAAAAAATACTATTTTATTAACAGTTTCCTTTTTATATCTTGTACGTTAGTGTGAATATTCGTATTTTTAACATTTCTATTTTCGACTGTTTTCTCATCCGTTCAATATTTTCCCTAAGCAGCTGTGTGCTTGACAATTTTCAATCATTGATTTTATAAATTTTTGTTGTCAAATTTTTTTAAATCACATTTTCATAAATACTTTTTTTTTTAAGTAAAACTAAAGGAAAAACCATTTTAGATTTTTTCTTGCTCCATTTTCGATGAAGCTAAGTTTGATGCGTTTTTTATTGCCGTGTACGTAAAAATTCGTTAAATTCGAAATTAAAATTTAAAATTTGTTTTAACGCTTTCGAGTGCTTATGAGATATCGAAGAGCAAGTTTGATTAACTGTCCATCATGCAAAAACCGGCAGCAGCGAAAAAAGGAAAAGCTGGGGCTGAGCCAGCGGTCAAAGTGAGTAGTAGTAAGCGGAACAAAAAATTTAAGTAATTTGTGGCAAACACAAATTAAAAGGAAAATTTGGCACGAGACTTGACTTCTAAGAGGTACTGGGGAGAAAAAGAACGACCAGAGAGATATTCAATACAGTCAGAGTGCATTCGAAATTCGATGGGCATAATAGGAAAAGGAAATAAAATATGTTACGATAGAAGACTTATACTAACTGTACATGCGGGTTACATCGACAGCTCATATGTGATGCTTAGAAAGCATGGTTAAGTTGGTGCAGCAGCAAAGACTAACAAATTGCAGACCGTGAAATCCTTTTTCGAAAGTAAGCTCGCAATGCACTCTTACGAGTCCAATACATGGCTTCGTTGAGCTTAGGGAATTTCTTTCTTTTTCCTTTTTCTGTTTTCATATCGCTATGCATTTGTAATGTATTCTTATAAAATTAATATATTCACATCCGATTCCATGTGCATCTGGAAAATAGAAGATCAAATCGGATACAAATACTAGCAAAAAGAAATCTAAAGGTAAAGGAGCCGATAATGAACAGTCGGGGAAGGATGCTGCGAAGATGAATGACATGTCGAAGACGACAGTTGACTTGATGACAGCCAAAGTTGGTGATGTGACGAAAACTGCCACGGAATTGGCCGATCATATTGCTAAGGAGGCTAGAAAATTCCGAAAATTGGCCTTACATCTGCAGAAATGGGTGGACAAGAATTGTCAACCGAAAATGTTTAATTTTTCTAAATATATGTTTCTAACGAAACGGGAGCCTACACGTTGGGCCAAACGGGGTCCAATGACTCGACGCGACTGGGTACGTTTTTACAATTGGGCGGCGAAAAATGCTTTACCCAAAAAACTTCACGAAGCACCCGAAGAAGTTCCTGAAAAGAAGAAGAAGAAGAAAAAGCTGGCTCCAGGCGAGGAGCCCCCGACTTTGGAAACAGTGTTAGAGCATTTTGACAAACTGGCCACCCCGAAAAAGCCAAGAAAAAAGCACGAATTCCCACCGCCACCGGCTTATCCGTATTCGCCGAAAATACATTTTAAGCTCGATGCCTTCCATGATAAAGGACGCCCCTTTCAACCCCCACGCGTACCACGAACTTTTCAACATATAGATGTCGAGTCAGAATTTTGGTCAAAAATGCGTTTTCCCATACGGCCTGCAACGCGTAATTACGTCCCGTCACCTAATATTTTAAAATTAGCTAAACCATTAAAACGCCCGCCTGCCAAACCACACTGCAAGATACCAGAGAAGCCCATTGAATTTGTACCGCCTCGTCGCCGCATGAACCGTCGTCAATGGCGTGAACATGAACGCCGTCTGAAATACTTGGCAAAACCAGTGTACCGCCCTCTTTTCGAATTCTACTACGAGGGTCCGAAACCGAAGCCCGAGGAAGTGCCGGGAGATAAAGCTAAGCTTAAGCCTAAACCCAAGAAGCGTAAACCTAAACCTAAACCAAGACCTCGACCTAGATACAAACCTCCGCCGAAAAAAGAACCTCCTGCACCCGTACCTGTACCTAGAAGAAAGCCTGCACCCCCCACGACTCGACGCCCACCGAAAACTAAGCCCGGAGCTGAACCTGCTCCAGCCGACAAACCTGGTGCAGCCGCTAAGCCTGATGCAGCCGCCAAACCTGATGCAGCCGCCAAACCTGATGCAGCCGCCGAACCTGATCCAGCGGCCAAGCCCGCAACGTACTTCTTCTAATTTGTATCTATTCTTTTATTTATTCTCTGCTCTATCCTTCAAATTTCGTACGTACTTGTTCTCGCGTAAATTTGTGAAATTTAAAGCTTTCCTTATTCCGGAAAGATTAAAATTAAAGCTTCCAAATTTGAGGAAAAAAGTAACTAATCTTTTATTGCAAAAGTGATCAAAAGCAAAGAGATGAGTTAAAGGCGTTTCTATCAAAGTCTGCAGGATCACTTTTAGCGTCACAAGAGGTGTATTTCAGTAGAACGCTAGTAAAACGAAGTAAGAAATCATTTGTCCAATTTTAGCTTTATCTCGTCTCCAATTTTTTCAGAAGAAAGAAAAACATGTTAAAAAACGAAAATTTTAACCGTAGGTTTTATTGCATAAAAAGTTCAGTGTTTTCTCAACGAGCAACACCACGTGTGTATGTATTCATGATATATAAAAATTGGAGGTGTGGAAGGGAAAAGGAAAACAAAAATGATAGAACAAAACAGAAAAAGAAAAAAATAAATAAATAAATAACAACATTAGTAAACAATAGCAATAGTAAAGAAGAAGAAGATTAATTAAAAACTAAGAGAGAATTTAGATAAGCGTTCGCAAATTATTTCATTGCATTTATTCGTTGACTTTTGATGGATTGAATGCGAAACTTGATCAACGGAATAATTCTTTCGGAGACATCGAGCGTTACACTTGACAGACGTTTCACCCCAATAATGGCTGAGAGGACTTCGCTTGATTTCTTGATTTGAAGCGAACTTTAGAAGATTCGGAAATTCTTCTCTAAAAAAGGATGAGGAGAGAAACCAAAAAATTTATAAAGTTTTCTTTTAAACTCTTCAAGAAAATATTTTTTTTCTTTTGTTTTTGACCCTAGAGTGTGAGCATACATTAAATGTTGTTTCCTTTTGTTAATATCCGCAGGTTGGTACAAAAGACTTTGCACAGCGATGCCGTGACCCAGAAATAAGCCGAATTTGTTTAAAACCCCAAATATCTTTACTTATGCTTTCAGATCAGTTCCTTTTCTAAATTGACAGCACTGTCACAGACACATGTGTAAAATTTCACGGCATGAGTGTATATAAAGTATTCTTCCCGATATTTAGAATGTGCGATGTTGTTGTTGCAAAGAGGTTGCATTAAATTTTGTTTATGAAATGAAAAGAGATGACACTTTGACTTACGCATGGAGCCCGAAAACAACCGGAAAATCGAGCGAATGTCGTGCAAAAGGTGAGCAAAGATCAACCCAACCCAGTCGTCCCTAATTCGAGGTTTCCTCAATCATCGCGGTATTGTGCTCTATAATTTTCTTCCACTGATCTAAGTTTTGAGGGCGATGAAAATGACTTGGAAGAATAAACACACAGTAGTACACACATTTAGACAACGACTTGGCAGCTGTAGGGGGGATTGATCTAAAGGCTATGCATGTTAAAGGAGATGGTAAGTACCATACCACTGTCAAGCGGTTTATGTTGATTTGTGGTATACTCTCAATAGGCTGATTAGAACGGTCTTCCAACTGGACGAAGCTAAATTTCACGCAGACATGTGCAAATTCTCACAGTTGTTTCGCTTACCTTAAAGTTCTAATTATTGTAGAAGCAAGCTGGTGCATAAACGAAGCCCATAAATGAATTCGATCCTTGACTTAGATTCAAAAAACTAAATTTTGCCCTTTGTTTGTAATTCTTTGGCTTTGGGAATTCCAGTAGCAGAACTGCAGCAGGCGGACTGACTGTACATATAGGTACAAAATAACAACACAATCTATACGTATAGTGTTGGGCAAAGAAGTGCGCGAGCTGCGTTAAATCCTGAAGATCGCGTGCACAAGCTGAAGGCATTAGTCTTTGCAACAGCTGGGATCCTTTTTTCTTGGACAATAACTTACTACTTAGAGGGAGGGAACAAGGGAGGGGTACTTCTTACACCCACATAAAACCGCGGAAGTAAAGGACCTTAAAAAAGCCGTGCAAAACATGCAAACAACAAACAATTTTCCTCAGCATTCAACTCTAAAATCGTAGAGAATCGTGTTTGCTTGCTGTAGATGTAATCGCATTTTGTTGGAAAGTGTTCCAAGTGCCTTTGACTTTAACTTGGCTTTTCAGCCGGCTTTTGTTTAACATAAATTCCCGATAGTAACAACACGATTTCATGATTAATTAAGCTCCTAAGCTAACTATCAGTTACACAGATGTTAAACAAACTAAACTTTTGAACACTTTTAACACTTGTTAACAAATAAGTTTCAAAAAGTAAAAAAAGCAAAAAAATCAAAAAAAAAAAAAAAAGTAAATGTTTGCAAAATTGTCTCCGCAAAATTCATAAGTTTCAGGTAAAACGATTTCGATACAAACATTACTTAATTTGTTGTTAACCATGAACACTTTTATACGTTTTTAATAAAATTTCAAATATCGCTACGCGACTACTGACTACTGCTTCTAAAATACTTTTTTGATCTCTCTTTCTCTGGGTGCCAATAATTCACACATACTGCAAAAAAAGAGCCGGCCTAACTCTACACGAATTTATCATTTCACGTATGTTCAACACGTTTTCAGTTTTACTTAATGGATTTAATATGGATTTAATTTTATTGCTTTTTACTAAATATGTTAGAATCATGTTTTAAAATAAATTTTATGGTTTTTTGTTTTTTTTTTCTAGTTTTTAGGCAATTTTCTATTATTTTATACATGAGATGCGCATAAATTTACACCTTATTGCCCCCTATTGCTAGAATTTGTCTTTTTTTTTTTTTTTTTTTTTTTGCATTATTCTTGGATCTTGTTGACATTGTTTTAATAGTTTATTTAAAAAAAAAAACAATATTCAAAATTTTAAATTAATTAACAAGAAAATTTTCAAATCATCCCAAGCCGGACACTCTTTGAATCTTAGAACTGAAACTTCCTATTAACAATCAAATCAAACACGGCAAACATTCCCTGCATTAAACAAATGTCTTATGACATTTTCTTTTCGCTGCTTCATTTTGCAAGGTTTTAAGTGTGAACGATGTACTTGTTTGTCTTATATGACACTAGAAGCTCTGAGGAGACCCTACAATTTCTATGAACGCCAAGGGGTAGTAAATTGTATCAAGGCGGGCGGGGAAAACATTTTTCTTTGAGACCAAATTCTGATTGCGGCAAATGCTGAGTTCTTTTACATAAATACTGCGTTCTGTCCGGGAGAACTGACCAAAAGACGTTATTTGGCTCTAGAATTACTCCGTGGGTCAACTTGAACTTTTCCAATGTCTGAGCTTGAAAGAAATGGTTGTAAAGCATGTAAAATTCCGTCTTTTATTTATATGAGACGACATTTGAAAACTACCTATAATCGATTTTTTTCTAGCTGCCCGGTTTTCGAGGTACCGATCGCGTATACTTATTTCTACCAGGATAGGAGGTGCGCAGTGTAGAGGAAATTGAAGCAGCGCATTCATGTTTGCATTTGCTGTTACTCAGGCGCCCGTTCGTGTCATTTTCATGTTTAACGTAAAAATGCTTCCAATCAGTTTATTACTCCG
The DNA here is from genome assembly GCA_000688735.1 of Glossina austeni. Classification (NCBI taxonomy): domain Eukaryota; kingdom Metazoa; phylum Arthropoda; class Insecta; order Diptera; family Glossinidae; genus Glossina; species Glossina austeni. The sequence goes on from KK502444.1 coordinate 1,247,726, forward strand.
ATTTGCTTTGATGCGGAACTTATAGACCAACATGTGGAAGAATTTTCGCTATTTTTTCGCGTTTATCCTCAGTGTTCTGAATGTGTGCGTGGGCTAACCACAATCATTGTTTAATCATCGTTTCTTAATTAATCAAGAATTGTGTTTGTGAAATTTGAGCATCAATTTTGCGACTGTGGCAGCGCGAAAAAATTGCCGATAACATCGTCTTTGTTGGCAGAAATAGCCGTAAGCAAAAGGTCCGTAGTTCTAGTGTTAATAGAAAATAAAAATGTCAGCTTTTTAAAACCGCACACACGCAGAATAGCAGAAACCCACATATACACAGTTGAATGTGAAGCGACATTGATCTAAAGCTCTTCGTACGAGTGATGCGCACGTATATCCGATGAGACTAACGTATTACGCACAGGAACTACAAAATTACAGAGTGCCCGACACATCGAGAAAACATATGTAAATATAAATATGAACGCAAACGTATGTTTCCAGGAATGAGTATAAAGGGCATGGTATCTTCTTTAGGCCGTAAGATATTGTTCTATACACATACACACACGTACACTCATTATTAAATCGTAAAATTGTTATGCCAGAACGTTAAAGTAAATGCCAACAGCCGGGAAATAAGCAGCACTCAGAGCGAGACGGAGTTCAGGACAAATTGAAGCAAAAATATTCATCATATTCAGTAAATAAAACCCATAATCGTCTTGATGGCCATCCTAAGTTTAAAGTTTTTTTTTGCGCGCTGGGTATCCATAGTTCGTCTTATTTTCTCTGCAACATTAACTTTTTTAATGGTCTTGCAAGTGAACTTGAATTGTATGGAAACAATTTCATCCTGCAAGTCCGCGAAAAAGCATGAATGGTGTTATCCACTGGACCAACAGCTCGAGTAATCTCTGATTTCATGACTATTTTTGCAGACCATATTTTTTTTTTATTTATTTATTTTTTTTTTTTTTTATTTTTTTTTGAATGAACGAACGTGTGACAAATTGTTTTGCTGCTTCAATATTGAAGTTTCGTAAATAAAAGAAAATATGGAAAATGCATCGCTAAGCCAATCCAAACTATAAAATAAGCTGCGACCACTAGGAGTAACGAAATAAAAAATTGTTTCGCTGGCAGTAAAGTCATGCGAAATTTATGCAATTTTTGGGAGATCGCGTGAACCACGAACACAGCGCTCTTTTTCCTTTTATCTTATTTTCATAACTACTTTTTGTGAATTGTGAATTTCGGCTTTTTTTTAAGCAAAATTTGTTTTAAAGAAACAATCTTGAGCATTATTTTTATATTGAATAAATTAATTGCAATTTCATTGGAAACTTTTAATGATATAAAGCGGGTAAGATAGTTAGTTATAAGCACGAAAGTTGAATACTCGCCATCTCTTAGTTTCATTTCTTTTTTTTTTGTATTTTTGGCGCCTAAGCGGAGAAGTCAGGATTATATTCATTCTTAAGTTGTAATGTAACGACTGGAGCTACTTTTTACGTCTATGACGATGTCTATGAACACTTCCAGATTACTGTTGAAAGTGTAATCGCGCATGAATGCACACCACCCCCCCTTTCAAACTAAGTCTACGCTATCGATTTAACTGTAAATTTCGATTCAATTGCTTGGAGTTCCTCTAGCAATGCACATCAAATAATTGAATAACTTTGCATGTAAGTTAATAATTTTCAATTTTCAAGATTAACTTGAAATAGAAACGATCGAAAAGTAGCTTTGCTATTAAACTTGTACTCCTTCACACTATTGTACACTCTAGCGGCTTTCGATAAGATAGTTGCATAGCTTATCTTGTCTTTTTGGGTGTTTAGATGCAGCAAAAAACATACTAACAACATACCATACAACAAAGCTTGTAGTAGTAACGATGGACATGAGATTGTGAAAATTTTGCAGATTCATGCGCAATTAATTAAAAATTGAAAGTCATTCAACCCCTTCGAGAAAGCTTTCATTTATTTGGATAAATATTCAAACGATGTGCGAGATGGGGCAGATCTAAAAAAGTCTCTGCACGTATTATGAGTTTCGTTCCGTTCGAGTGAAAGATAAATCAAAAAGTCTCGCTTTAGGTCGCCTTAGGGCAGGTCATCTTTGGAATATTACGTCTACAGATGTCTAAGACGACTTCATCGAAAGTAACCCAATATCCTTTATGAGCTATACTTTCGATGACTTTTTCATGATGCGTTCCGTTCGAGTAGACCGCTATCTTAAGATATTAGCGAAGCAGTGATTTACGTGGAAGTATAAGGAAGATATAAAATGTGCCCTCTTCCACTTTCCGTTCTCGAATTCTTTTCTGCGTTCTGTGTTCAGAAGATTATGAGAAACACCGACTTTACGTCGCGAGCCAGCAGGCAAGATTATGACCGATTTCCGCTGTGACGTTGTCAAGCGGTGCTAACGAGAAATTTTCACGATAAGATGCCGGGGATGAGCAGTCCTAGTCCATCCACATCTTGATACTGTTGGCAAATATAATTAATTTTATTACTGCATTCGGGATAATGGCACACACACACAAATATATTCTTCGCCAGCTAATAATTCTAAACAATTTGGGCACATTGACTAAGCTTCGTTCTCACGTCACTCCTTGTGTAAGAAACACATAAAACGTTTTTACATGATTAGGTCAACCTGTTCCCCGTATTTATGGCAGTTTTCTTTTATGCTTTTCTTAATTTGTGACTACAAAATAAAATTGCGTGCAGAGAATTCAAATTAAAAGGTTTTACGTGCGTTTACATTTTTTTTTTTTATGTCATTATATTTCTCCTAGATTTCTCTTTTTTTTTTTCTTTTTTTTTTTGTTATACACTTAACATCACTTTATAGAGCATGCTATCGAGCGTTGAATATCATTTGCCCGCATTGTGTACTCTCTTCGCCTTAATGCATAACATAACAACTTGTTACAGTTTTTTCTTTTCCTTTAGTTTTTTGCTGTTATTATTAAATAATGATTATGTGATTAGTACGGTTATTATATAATAATCAAGCTGTTATTTTAATAGTAGCTTTTATTTACTTATCTTTCATTCTATTACATTTAGTCGGGCACGTGCTGATATTTTCTTAATGTGTTGCAATCATTTAAACGTAAATGGGAAATTATGTGTGTGCTAGTAAATGCTGTCTCAAACCTTGTCTCAAACAATTCATTCGAAAGCGTTTTCAATTTGAATTTAATTGAAACAAACGGTGACAAATATCTTTAATTCGTTGCCTAAAAACTCAATTATCGATTCATTTGAAGCCCTGAATCAAATCGTAGAGAATCTTTGGGCGGGAATTTCCACATTTTGCCTGCAGACTCGAAAGGCCGCATACAGTCAAAGACTCGAGTGCTCATGGGTGACACAAGAGTGTCCAAAACCCTTGATACTGTCGAGCATCGACGTACTGTGGGTTGGGTAGTGCTTACATGTAGATACAATGGGAGCAACTGTCCTATATAGATAAAGGAGATTCGTTTACCAATTAAGTCCTTCAACAGGAACGCAAGGCTTTCTCAACGCTCCCACCCGTTCGTTTTAGAATTGCTGGCATATCATACGGCACACTGCGGCGACTTTCTGTTCTTTAAGCAAAATGTCCGACTTTGACACAAGCTATCAGCAGTAGGGTCTCCCACCGTGCTTGATATTTTCGTACACAAACATTAATCCCTCCTTTCATCCCTCTCTGCCTATGAGCCATCCTGACGACCATCGTACCTGCACATATACACGGCATCCCCGAGTGGCTGGTCATAGTCAAACAGAAAAAAAGAAGAAAAACTTGGATATGCAGGAGTCCCGTCTGCTACCACAAGTGTCTCAATTTTGATTTTCTTAAAAAAATTGAGACACTTTAGTCATCTGTCCGAACCTTATTGCAATCGTGGCATTTGAACGCACACACTGATGCGTGATTCAAATGAAGCACCGAAATTACCGGCAACGATGTACTTTGGTTGCTTATCTATGAAGTTTATAATGGACTTCAGCTTAAGCGAAGTTTGGAATATAAGAAACACACACTTGACATCGGCACTCATTAACGCTGACATTCAGTAGGCATGTATTTATTTTTGTGAACAGCTTTTCGACAAATACTTCTAAGCCAACACAACCAACCAGCAGCAGTACAATAAGCAACAGTGATCCAAAAATGTATTTACGAACATATATAATATAATAAAAATAACTTTAATTTACAAAAATTACTTTCATGACACAAATTTTGCTTCTTTTTGTTTTTTTTTTTTGGAAAAAAAGTCTTCAAAATTTGGAGCACAACTGATAACGTAAGAGAAAGACATAAAGGAAAGAAAATAAAAAACATCACAATACAAATGACAACAACATAACCAAACACTGGCGGTGATTGTTGTTGTTTTTATTGTCGTTTTTGTCGTAACATGTAATTGTTTGTCATTTTGAGACGTGATGTTGATCAAACAAAACCTAACCAGAGTCAACAAAGTAAGCAAGAAGGCAAGCAGCCAACCATCCAGCAAATTGAATAAACAATTGCGAATTGATAGGAAAACTTTCCAATTAGAAAACAGGACATCTAATTCACTTGTTGATTTGCTTGATTTGCAACAACAATAATAATAACAACAACAACGACGAAAAAGAGTACCATAGTAACAGAGGCAAGCAATTGGTCTCCCAAAAGATCACATCGCACTTGTTGTAACTCTTGGCCACCATCATTTTTACTTGTTGCTGTTATTGCCATTGCTGTTGCTATTCCTTTCATTATTGTTGTTGTTGTTGTTGATATTTTTGTCGTGTAGCATGTTAATTGTCAATGTTATTTTACTATTTCGTAGTTATTGTGTGTGTGTGTGTGTTTTTGTGTGTTTACTTTTTTTGCCTTCTTTTTTTTTTCTTGTTTTATACGTTCTTTTATAGCTTTTGGGGGAATTAGAAAAATCCTCCATCCCACGTTTGTTGTATTTGTAGTCGCAAAGCTTCTAATCCATGTAATAGCAACCGCAATAACAATATATGTAACTAATAGAGGTGGTCGTTACTGTTGTTGTTACTCCTCTTGTTAATCTCATGTCGGTGATTGTGTTGTAACAATTAAGTAATCAATTCTTAAATGGCTCTTTGATATACAAAAATAAATGCAGTTATCAAACAGCGTAGTAAGCAGTAAAACTAACCAAAACGAAACCGTGACTAAAGTGCCTAAATGATGAACTCATTGTATTGGGGTGTTGAAAAAGTAATCGCCCATCTTTTCGGGAAGCAACTCCACAATTGTTAACATCGACATAAATAGAGACGATAACCGCTAACCTATCAATAGCTTCTTCATATTAATTAAGATCGGCTGTGTTAATGCAAGCGGCAGTCTTTCAAAAAAAAAAAAGGGGGAAGAAAAAAGAACAAGTAAAAACATTGCCCACCCATGACCCAACATTATATATCCTCCACCTTTTCGTTTAATACAGTCCTTCATATAACAATTTCTTCAAAAGGCATTATATCGAAAGTAGTTGAAAAAGTGCTTCGATTGAAACCATTTTGATAGCATTCATCGAAAGTAGTTGAAAAAGTGCTTCGATTGAAACCATTTTGATAGCATTCATCTTTCGGCCAAAACACGTCGGTGTACCAACTTTTATCAAAATATCTCAAAAATTGCGACCCGCAGATTGAGTGCGGGAATACAAAAGGGACAGACGCACAGACGAGTTTAATAATTCTAATATTATAAAGATAGGAAAGGTATATGGTATAGTAAAAGACGGATAGGCCTCAAGTCCTTTGGGTGTTGTACACATAAACACTTCCTATACCCTCAGACACACAAACTTAATATACCATAAGAGGTGTAGGGCGTAAAAAAAAGAAAAATAATAATAAACAAATGCGTAAGTAAATAGAAATAAAATCATTTCTGGCACGGTTGCAGTTCTTAGACGTTCCGCATATGGATCATGCTTCCTCTTGTAAGTTCTATCTCAACCAGCCCCGAATACTTTTCCGACATTATTAAAGATTTCCTTTCCATTCCTTTTTCTTAGTACATGATTCCCTCGAACTTTGAGTTCCATGAGAGGTGGCTGTAAAATTACTTAATAACTGCTGTTGTGAGTTTAGTAAATGAGGTCACTTTCGTCACCGATGGCAGAAATTGAATGCAATTCATTTTATTATTTTTGACAATTTGCTTTACCGGCCATGATATAATTATAATGTCCCACTGATCATCACCGGCCGAGTAAGCGTAAATGTAGCACTCAATTCATTATGTACTTATGGTATGTCAATGTGTTGTAAATAAAGCGCACATTGGATATGTGAGAAGCAAAAGTTCAGTCTACACTCAGTCCTATTAGAGTTTTTAAATTGCACGTAATAATTGCCAGTAAGGAGAGCACATATGTATTGACGTGTGTGTGTGTATGTATGGATGTGTTTGAAGTACTTACTTGGAGATTCGTTGCCTGGCTGCGGCATAGGACTTTCACAGTCGACAATTAAAGTTTCATTTTCGGAATCATCGTTTTGCAAAATAGCGGTAGCACCGGGCACGAGAGCCTCATTTACGGCCGCGTTGCCAACAAAAGAAGTGCTTGAGGTCTCCGAAGTGCCAGCAACATCAAAGGTGTCGTCATCAATATGAGAGGCAGCATCTAATTTGGGTCGCTTTGCGGCTAATGATTCGTGCGAAATCTCATCATTTGTACTATTGTTGATCGCTGATGCATAAGCAACATTTGGCGTATTTGCAGCAGCACAACTCGATGAGATAGTTGAAGGCTGAAATATTATTGTAATAAGGTAATAAAGAAAGAAAATAAAATATTTTTAATACGTTTTAGAATGGCTTAAAATCGCTAGTTTAACTGAATGGAAAATTGCAAAATTTTTGCTTTATAGCCTCTTCTGTATGTGAATTGTAACCATGAGCGCATATAATGTAGTACATAAACGTAAGCATACATAAAGCACGTAAAGTGGGAGCGTCTTCATTTTTTTATATTTTCATTTTTACGTTTTCTTCAATTCTTCCATTTTTTCGCCAGAAATCAAGTTAAAGTTGTCAATGGCGAGTACTATTGCAGTGGGTGATGAATGTTCGTTTACGTTGCGCTTAAAGTTTACAGACATGCGGACAAATGTTAAAAGCGCACACGAAACCGTGTGGAAAATTATTAATTTAAATGATACTCTTTATGATGATTACTAAGAAAATGGCATTTACTTGAGCCACCGATGCAGATAATTTTCACAACAATTGGATCCCATCTCCGCGTTTACGATTCGAAAGTCATTTAAAGAAGGTATCGATACAAATAGCATAAGATATAGATGTAAGATACAGACTACAAACAACATGCACCACCGAATGAATACAAGAAGAAGTACTAAGAACGAAAAAAAAACGAATCAATCGGAGAATAGACTCGAATGCATTCTTAACGATTATCGATTACGCTTTTGTTGAAGTAACCATTTTGTCAGTAAAACATTTTACGGCAGAGCATCGCTGCAGTTAACCTTAGCAGATCGCAAGAGTTCTTCAATGTCATCCTAAAAGGATCGCATACTTTCACCGCGCGCAAACATTTCACCCCATGTCATAACTTGGCAAAATAATAAAACTAAGTTTAATTTTTCTTCTTATTTTTTACCTTTTCAATATAATAAAAATATAAATAAATTGCGGAATTTTTCTTTCACATAAGAGCAGGTAAGATGTTTGAACTATATGTGCGCTTAGCAGCGAATCGGTGGTATTCAAACCCTCCTTAGGTTTATCAAAAAAAATGTTATTAAATATGCGGAGCGACAATAGACGCGTTGAACGCATTCCATTAAATCCAGAAAATACCTGCAACAAGTTGAATGCTACGCATGTAAATATCATCAGAGTACGAATTCGTTCAAGGTTGAACTGTGGCCAGCAACTAGGAATGCTCTCAGCTTCTTATCTCACATTTGACGACTAGAAGCGTCCACAGACAAGTAAACAAACAGAGCTAAAGCGCTTAGTTCATTGTGCCCGTCATGAACGTGTGTGCTTTAATACTTTCTTTTGGTTGTTCCAAAGGGGAGAATCTTGTGTATCTTGTGTAACACCAATACTTCGAGGAATAGAACGGTCTTCAGCGAAAATCGATTTGCTTTACGTCCACTCGCTGCATGCTGAATCATTTACTGATGTAAATAAGCATTTATGTACAGGAAGGATGGCATGACTTGTGGGAAATTGAATAAAAAAGTGTGGGGAATTCAATAAACACGCTTCATCCAGAACGGGAGGCTTCTAATTGTTTACAAATTCAAAAATTTGTATCACTGTCTACACAAAGCAAGTACATCTGCAACCAGCCCAAGAAATGGGAATTTAACCGAAAGCTGTCACCCGTACCAGAAACGCTAGTGTTGCTCAAAACAGAGCGAACAGCCTGGTGATAATGAAAAAAGCATTAAATGCAAGCATGATTGAGTCCATTGTTTGTTCTCAAACCAGAATATTACTAATATTTGTATTATCATTGTTATTAATATAATTCGTTTAGGCCAAAAAAATAAATTTATTTATTTATTTAGCTATTGAGCTGCTTTCAAGGCTCATAAGAAAATATTCATTATAACTAAAGGATTGGGAGCAATTTAACCTATGCATCAGAAAACTTAGTCTTAAGCGTATAGTGGCAATCCTAGGACTAAAAATCGGATAGGCACCAACAACCAAGGCTATGAAGCCAGCCTAACTAGAAAGAACAGCGACCTTATAGTTAAGTTAGAGTAAATTCGTAGAACTCAATTATCCTTTGCCTTTGCCTTTGCCTTTGCCTTGATAACAAACAGCGTTCTGCCGTCATCATGAATTCTTTAAAATTTTTGAAACCCAAATGCTTTCTTATTTCTATTAATTTCCTTTATATAGTACTCGCGTACAATTTGCGCAGAACAGAAAACTTTGTCTCAAACAAAACATACGCACAGTAGAAGAAAAGTCGAAGAACATGCTGTAGAAAAAGTCTTAAGCCCATCTCTGCATTAAACATAATCAGTGTTCCATTGAACGAACAATAAATCATTTAGCGAAACCGAAAACAGAACAGACGCACACAAATGCATTTAGAAGAAAAGAAAACAAGAAACCCATAACAAACACAAACAGACAGTCGAAGCAGCAGACAAGCAAAGTAAGTTACGAATACAAGAATAAACCAAGACCTAGACCTTTGAAAATTACTTATGCATATGCAGAAAAGGAGTAAGAAGGGAACGTAAGAGATTTTCTTATTCTCTACACACACATAGCACACAATAGCGTCTAAGGCATGAATTGTGAATGAAAAGAGCCGAGTTTGTTTAAAATTTAAAACCTTAAGAAGAAAAACTTTTCTTATTGACAACAAACAAAACGACAAACGAAACGACAAACGAAACAAAACAAAACCTTAGAAAAACAAACAGTCATTCGTATGCTAAAACTATAAATCGTTAGCAGAGTATTAGGGACTATACAGCAAACATGGGTTACGCACTTTTCAAAAGACTCTAATACAAGCGCAGAGAGACGTTGCGATTTATCTGCCGCTTATAGTCACCAACATTATTGTTCTTTTAGTCGTAGCAGTAGCTCTGCTGCTCGTGTCGCTGCTTTCGAACTGTTGTTATAAATCACATGACCATGACAAAGAACTCTTCTCTACCACAAATTGCCATTAAAATGCAACAGCAGTAGTTGACGCTCGATATTGCGCACGGTATGGTAGTAACAGAATCGAGCACAGTTATATATATTTTAGAAAAACTCGAACGTGGTGACGGATCCGACAAGCTGCATACACACTTTATTACCCCCTACACATACACTAAATGCATATAATCGTGTAAGTGCAAAAACAAGTGAATACGACTTCGTTTAAAATCGTACTCGCAGACTCTTAGACATCGGGAAATTCAATTTTATTCTTATTCCTTGAATGTCTAAGAAACCCTTTCTCAGCGACAGTTGTCTGGTTCCCATATCTTCCACATGCCAGCACACAATCAAGAAGCATTGAAAAGCATCTACGCTTGGAGCTTTTATAGTTACTTAACAGAAGCTTAGCGAACCCAACTTATCCTGCAATTATCGCATTGTGCCACCAATTTAATGTTGATTAAAAACTATTTTAAATCTGGATAAAAGTGTACTAAATTTGTCAGGTGATTTGCAAATTGCAGCAATAAACGTCACAAAAGAAACTGTTTCTTGGATCATTACGAAGGACTGACATCCACTCTAGATATTAGACTTCAAAACAGGAGGGACTCGCCTATATTTTCAAGCTTCTTTTAAAGGTATTATTATTACAGAGTACTTTTTGATATCACCAGTCACTCAGTGGATGTCACTTATTCCCGTAACGCGTACGTAACGCGTGGACAGAAAGAGATGAAGTACGAGCAGATGAGAAAGAAAGAAATAGGAAGTTCGTGGCCGCAGCCTAGTGAATACGTGCTCGATCGATAAGTGCTGCACCTTTATCGGTTGAACGCTCGCTACGATTCTTAGACACTCGGCTACTCCTACTTAGACGAAAGAAAGAAATTCTACGATTAAAAACTAGAATGAGCTCCAGTAAATAAGGCTATCGGAGGTAGACCAAACGGTTTTTTCATTAGTAAAGTTGCATAATTTATTGACATTACGTTCTAGAGGGAGTTTTAAGATGTCCACGGGTAGTTTCATAAGCCAAAAATTGAAATGATTTCAGAAAAATTAAAAATTTCGATTAAATCTTAGCAGACGTTGAACTATTATTCCCTTTATCAATTTTCTGCCATGCCCGCAAGTAAAAATTTATAATTTGTTTATATAATATTTAAAATAGTAGTAGTGTGCACAGAATTTGCCTCAAGGCGGGTATGCTTTTGCTTTTTCAACTTTTTTGGTCCACACATCATAGTGCTCTGCCTATCACTTCTAACACAGATTATACGCTTTCATTTTATGGGTATTATTTGCATAGTCTGGAAAAAGCAGACAACCATCAGAACCACACACATGTTGCAGTTTCTTTTTTTTTTGTTCCTTTTTTTTTTTTTGTTTCTGTTATTTGTAGCTCACTTGCAGTGTCTGCAGACCCCCTACTCTTTCACTCCAACCACCACATTTGTAACAAGTGTAAGCCCGGGTAAATACAAGAAATTACAACAACAGCAATAAAACGTAAAGACTCTATTATGTAGCTATTAATGTTATTATCGTTTCGAGATGTTATCTATCTGTAGCTATTACCGTACAACTACTTAAGCGGTATTAATGCCATTACCATTAAACACAATCACAAAAACAAACACACATCTTCAAGTTTTTTTCTTTCTTCTTTTTTTTTTTTTTTTTTTAAATACGGAAGTAGTTGTTTGAAGATTAAGTTCAGTTTTTTTCTTTTTTTTTTTTTGGTTCTTCTTGTAACTTAATTGAGGATTTCTGTGTTCGTTATTTGTTGAACTTTTGGCGAATTTGGTTTTATTATTAGAGTTACTTACTTTATTCGGCAATCGTTTCTTTCTATCGTTCGCTGAAAGTTGCTCCTTACTTGTAGTGTTATTCAGATTGTCTGGCGGAGAATTGATTTCGAATTTTTGACGATCTGCAAAATGTAAAATAAAAAGTTTTTAAATAAACTTAGTACGAGAGACAACAATATCTGCACAATTTGTATAATTTTTTTAAAGAAAAGAAATTTTTTTATTTCAATCCAATATGGACGGATAATGCTCATCTTATAAAATCACATGCGGAATTTGTTGCTGCTGCAAAAGAAAAATTGAGTAAGCGAAGCGAGCGAAAACAAGTCATTTATCAGAAGCTTGCTTATCCTATTTACGCACGCGTAAAAAGACGCGCAAAATCAATGAACATATTAACAACAGTTTGTAATTCACATTCCGCTGCTGACCGAGGGTCCGTATGACAAGTTTGAGTGCGAGTAAGCGAAGGTAACAACGTCAGTATTTCACTATTCGTTATAGTGTACTTGTAGTAGTAGCGATATTAATAGCAGCAGTAGGCAAGAGTCGCGACTACCAAGTCAGTGTACGCGGCTTGAACTCTCGGTGCGGTAGACTTGACTTTCTTCGTAACCATAGTCAGCGTTCCATCAGTAAAGGTATGACACTTATAGATAAGGCATGTGCCCACTAGGCTGCGGCCACTCTCTCTCTCTATTTCTTTCTTTCTTTCTCGTACCTCACTTACGTATAAGTGTAAGCGAAAAAGCGACATCGCCTGAGTGAGTTGTCATATTAAAAAAGAACGAATAATGTTACTTTGACCATAGAGAGATTACATAAAATATGTACCCTACGTGATATGTATAGATGTCTCTCTCGTACTTATTTATGATCAGAACTTGTTATAGCTTTCTTGTTATAGCTATCTTGCCAGATCTTGAAGATTTCTTGAATTCCAACAATTTCATTTTTTGGAATGCGAAGGATTTTTTATTATTACTGTACCGTGAAATATTAAGCTTGCGAAGAAAGCAGTAGGCAAAACACAAAAAAAGGACTTAAGACGGATCCACCCTTCAATTATATCGATCGAATCTGGATGACTTTCAGAATACATTTAAGATCGTTTGTCCGTCTTTTTGCTTTTGAGATATTTCGATGAAATTTGGAGTCGTAAGATATTTTGGTCCAAGGACGAATGCTTTTGAAAACACTACTTTCTCGGACTACTTTTTCGACCACTTCGCATATAACGTCCGGCTTTAATAATTCACAATAACTGTAGGATGATGTCGGGTATTTAAGGGGGAACGAAGCTTAAATGATTTCTTAAAATAAATTCGAATTGGATTTTACCGGCAAACAAGGCCAGCTGAGCTGACAAATTTTGTACTTTTCGTTATTTACTATGAATTCTTTGCTCTTATAACAAAGTTACTTACATTTCGTTTCAATTTCTTCATCATCCAACAGCAACGAAACCACTTCTTTAGGTTTTAATGTGTCTGGCTTAAAGTTACCGCCGCTTATAACCATTCGTTGGATCTAAAAAGAAGAAGGGAAATATCATTCACTTATGAGCATAACGACGACCTTGTTTATGTTATAATCAATAAAATAATATAGAAAAAAAAAAGAAAAAACGATCATATTTCGGAAGGAAGGAAAGGAAATCCTTTTGACAGACTGTTCATTATTAACATTATTAATATCGAGAATAATAATCAAAGTGTATAACGAATGATCATAAATATTAATATGTAAATATGTAAATGAAGTTATGTAACCCTTATTTCTTTATGGAGACGAGCTCCTAACAAACGTAAAGCGATCACGTGTATGAACTTGAAATGCTTTATAAAATGCAACGTAGCAAGCAGACAGATTGTTTGTGCTTCAAACCCTAAGCAATCAAAGGCGTAACAGATATGTCGCCTAAACTAAACTAAAGACAAGCTCTACAACCACCGCTAGGTTCACGATTAAATAATTAATTTCCGGTGTAAAACACAACACTAACATTCAGAAGAGACAACAATTAAAAAACATATAAACGGAAAGACAAAAACAAACCCATAGTGCGTTACAGAGGCGCGATTGTGTTTTCCTTACAAAAGAAATGTAAAATTCTATACGTAAAAAGAGGAGAGGAGATCAGGAGCCAGACAATTTTCCTTCAATAGAATGCGAAAGCAACTTGGACAAGTGCTTAACAATTATTTCTTTTTAAAAATGATACAAAAGTTAACCACTGGTCTTGATGTAAGTTCGGTTTTGTTTCGTTGCTCTTTTTTCTTTTTTTCACAATTTTTTGCTTTGCTTGGGTTTTGCATTAAAGCACGTGCCTAAGATGCGGGCATCAAGCATCAGCCATACACAATTAACGTACAAGTATGTCACTGCTTTGTAGACTTGTACACACACATATATATATACATATATAAAAGATATATAATTTGTGTTACTTCATTTCTCTGCGGTTTCCTCTGGCAGTGAACAAATAATTGAAGCACAAACATGTCACTGTAAACCACAATTATTTCAATATATGGATTAAAGTTCTTGTTATTCTTAATATTTTTCTTACTTCACTCTTTTCTCGGGCCCTTTGTAGTATGCGTTCTTCAATTGTACCTTTGCAGATCAAACGATACACGGTCACCTGTTTGGTTTGTCCCAAACGATGAGCTCGATCCATGGCTTGTTGATCGACTGTAGGATTCCAATCGGAATCATAGAAAATGACCTGTAGATAAAGGGAAACAGTTTATAAAACTATATAATAATAATAATAATCATAATAATTGTTTTGCAGATCAGTTCCTTCAGCAGATGACTTCTAAATTTGAAAAGAAGAAGTGCAGGTAGCCTCAAGATGTCTGATATTACCTTCAACAGATGACAAATTAAAAAAATTAAATAAATTGAAGAGAATTTCTAAACGTTGCCAGAAGGAAGCTTAGGACCTTTAGATACCTTTTGTCTTCATTTCATTTTAAAACTGAAATTGTACCGGAAATTTGCGATTAAACACTTGTCACGGAAACACGGAAATATCATCCTCAAGAGATGGGAAAACGAATTAATTAATAAGTACAGACACGTGTTCCAACAAAAGGAAAAACTAACACAATTTAATGCGCTTTCATTAAAAAGTGCACTAATTTCCAAAATGCAATTGAAAACTAAAGGAAAACTAAATCAACCCCTTTTCCTCTCAAGTGCACGTGATGCGTAATATAAAATGGTATCAATGGAATGCGCTCTTGAAAAAGGGCTAATGGGAAGAGAAGTGGGGTAAGCATGCTTCCAAAGAGTGCCTATCTATTAAGGTATTAAATGGATGGTGCGCAAAGAAAAACAAAAGCAAAAACAAAAAAAGGAATTTTACAGTAAATTGTAGCACATATCCGGTTAGAGTATGAAGAGTATTGAAATGCATTAAGTTCGTGAGTACGTTGGCAACGCAATCTTGATAAGCGAATAGATTTCCATTTGTTCGCGCGTTTGTTCCTGCCATTCATAGAATATCAAGAACAAGAAAAACGAAAATATTCGTTGGCTCACGTTTGCACGCGGGGGAGAAAACCCTTACGATTACTAATGTTTTCATCAGATATGGCTTTGATATAGAAAGCGATTTAAAGCATTTTCCTCTGCAACTTATTGCAGTTTACTACAGATCTGGACTCGAAAATTGACAGAACTATTTATAATACTATCTGCCTATTGCCGCATAACATTCAAGGTCTCCCAAGTCTTACATAGTTTCCATATATTTTCTTTTCTAGCATTTGTAAGAGGATATCGCAAAGTTCTCATTTACAAAATTGGATCATGTTGATGACAGTTTAACCCTAACTTTCCCAAACGAAGATTTTATGTTAAGTGCGACCTTTGAACCGGTGTGTGTATAAATGAATTTAAAATATAAACAAAAGCCCAGGCGTTTCACAAATGGCTGAGAGTCGCAGCGTCGTGAAGAAACCTGCTAGGATTAGGTTTTAAAAGAAATGCGAAACTTATTTTATTATTACTGAGATCAGTTCTATAATTCCGGAATGCGAAATCGAAGTGAACGAGTTTCGCATTTATTAGATCTGAGCCATTGCCTGGGAACTGTAAAGGGTAACACAAGAATCGACTTATGCTAAAGGTAATCGATGTGTTCATGTGATAAGTAATTTATTTCAGCTTAATGAATGGAAGCGTGTTCTAATTTATTCTTTATATGAAAGAAGACTATACTGATAAGCAACCACAACTACCTGTAGTGAAATTAATACACCAGTTTAAAGCGATTATTTAGAACAACACAATAAATGCGATAAGATTTTCCCATAATAGAGCTAACGTACAGCATTACTGAGCATTATTAGACATTATCGTTAGATATATAGCCTCTCTACCACAAATGGTGCCCCAACTATATTAGTTGAATTCTTAATAAAACTCACTTCTCTGATTACATACGATACAGTCTTTGACTAGTGTTTGACGGAAAATGTTTAAATTATCGGCAATACTTTTAATTGGAGCGGTTGTAGCCTTAGGCAAGACGGTGCCTAAGGCGGATAATATATTCCGAAAATCGTTTAAAAATTTACATAAAGATCCCGCGCCACCTGCTCAAACGCGGGCCAATGTTCAAACGTTGTCTATCAAACAAAGATTAGATCACTTTGATGAAAATGAAACTCGCACATGGGATATGGTGAGCCGTTCTCTCTCTGATTACAATTCATTTCGTTTAATGCATATCAAGAAAAATGCTTAAAAGCAAATATTTGACGAAGTTCTTCTTTTTCAACATTAATGCCTTCGTACTCGTTTTTAGCGTTACATGGCCAATGATGAATTTTTTGAGGAGGGTGGACCTATGTTTGTTTACGTTGGAGGAGAATGGTCAATTTCGCCGGGTTATATAAGTGGTGGGCATGTCTATGATATGGCCAAAGAACATCGTGGCTACTTGTTTTATACCGAACATCGTTACTACGGTGCAAGTCATCCATTGCCGTAAGTAGAAGGGCTTCGACTTCACCTTTATTTTTTCCAATTTTCTTTCTTCAATGGCTTCCGCAGTCTTTTTGAATTCCTTTTGAAATTCCTGTTATTTTATATTTCATTTATTTATGGGTATTTCTCGCTCTAGAGATCTTTCCACCGAAAACCTAAAGTATTTGAATGTCAAACAAGCCTTGGCTGATTTGGCCCACTTTATACGCACCATGCGCCAAGAGATACCAGGCATGGAAAATTCCAAAGCCATACTAACGGGTGGTTCTTATTCAGCGACTATGGTGACATGGTTTAAGAAATTATACCCTGATTTGGTAGTTGGTAGTTGGGCCTCAAGTGCACCCTTATATGCAAAAGTCGACTTCTGGGGTATATATATTTTCATAGAAAGATCCTTTAAGCCCTTCAGAAACTAATTTTCATTTTTAATCTTAACCAGAATACAAAGAAGTTATGGGAGATTCCATACGTTTGGCGTATGGCGAAGAATGTAATACACGCATACGTAACGGTATAGAAACACTGGAGACTATGTTTGAAGAAAAACGCGCAGCTGAAGTGAAAGCCATGTTATACCTGTGTGATAATTTCGATGAAACAAATGACTTGGATGTGTGGTCCTTGTTCGGAGAGATATCGGATACGTTCGCCGGCGTTGTGCAAACTCATGAGTAGGCCTTGTTACGAATCCTATAAAGAGATTTTTTCTTACAGTTTATTAAACCGATTTCAGTGGTGATGATATACAACGGGCCTGCAAAATAATTATGGATGGCGCTGACGATGTCACTGGGCTGATAACTTATGTATTGAAAAACTGGGGCGATCCAGGCAATTGTAATGACTTGACCTACGATGCCTTCTTAACCAGCCTTAGGGAAACGGCCTATAATGGTGCCAGTAAGTAGGAAATTATAAAATAGAAGAAATCTTTCAAATATACTTCGGTAGTGCGCCCATGGATGTATCAAACCTGCAATGAGTTTGGTTGGTATCAGACATCGTCGTCCAAGGAACAACCCTTTGGCTCTAAATTTCCTCTTCCGTTCTACACCACGCTTTGCGCTGATGCTTACAGTTCGAATTTCACCGAGAAGTTCATTAACCAACAAGTTGAGAAAACTAATGACTTTTTCGAAGGCTTGGAATTGAAAGTGGATAACGTTTATATGACACACGGCGAGTTGGATCCATGGCGCGCCATGGGTTTGCAAGAGGGGGAGCAGACAACAATCATACCAAGTGAGCTCAAGAACATTCTTCGTTTCTATTGACGTCATCATTTTTATTCCCCCTTTTTTTCATCCCAGTGCACGCCCATTGCAAAGATTTGAATTCGATTCAGGATAGTGATACACCAGAAATGCGGGCTTCAAAAGAGAAAATCTCAGAATTGGTGAGAAAATGGTTAGCTGAATAATGATTTGTGTATGTGTGCAAGAAATGAAAGATGTTTTCCAAAAATATAAATAAAACGGTTGAAAATTAAAGGCTTTGTGTTATTAGTCACAATTCTGTGTATGCAAAGGACTCCTATACGTCCAGGCAAACAGATTCTGAAACCGGCAAGAAGTGTAGTCGAATTTCTTCGGGAAAGGAATTTTGGAAAGCGCTCGTTTTTCATTTTTATTAAAAAATTACTTGCGAAGTTGTTTGTATTCTTTTCAAGTAACTAAGCCTCAACATTTTATCTCTCCGAAGTATTTCAGTTTGTATAGCAATTTATTTGCGAAAAATGAATTTCTTTTGACAGCTTGAGACAGCTTAACCGTTAACTGCAAAATGAAATACAGTTATGCAATTTACGATGAAATAAATGATAATCGCCCTGAAGAACACCAATAAACAAATCTCGGCGATTGCAAATATCTTATCAGAAGAAAAAAATAAATAGCAATAAATAGCAATAACGTCCGCTGCAAATCGTGTTTTCTGCTCATCGCGCAGTTCTGAAATTTATATTGTGTATGTGTTGTACTTTATAAGTAACAAATAAAAAAGACGAAAAGCGAAGGTGTTCACACTTTTCGTTACAGAGACGTGTCCTTTGAAAAGTTTGATCCGTTTCAAATCCTTTTGCAAGTTTGTAGGCGGCATCATATTCATTTCTGCGAACAGGAAAATGCTTACCACAGATACTACACAAGTGCGCAAATGGACAGATAGACGGACGAACATGCTAAGGTGTTTTTCGAATTTGAAACTGGGAAGTTTTTGAAACTTGCTTGCGCTCATTATAAAGCTATTGAAAAAAAAATTAATTTTGTTGCGCCACAAGGGCGGCATACGTTTCAAATTTTTGTCCATGTAATAGAACATCGCCCACAGAATATGCTTTGAAAGTTTGCTCGATTTATCTGCTGTGGTTTATAAGTAATGAGCAAAAAACCATTTTTTTATTGCTTTTGAAAAACATAGGTGTTGTCAGTTTATGGGGTGCTGTAGGCGTGTTCTTCGACCGATTTCGCCCATTTTCAATATGAAATAATGAAAAACACTTAAGAAAGGAAAGCTTATGCAAGAAGTGTTTTGAAGTTTTTACGCGAAAAAACAAAGACTGCTCCAGGCCAGCGTGAATATTGTGCACGTGCACTCGATTGCAATCATAAAAGAGGATTAAGTGCAGAAGAGGACCTTAATAGGTAGAGTGCTTGGGATTTGTGTCACGTTTTGTTCCAAAGGTCTTTATTATGTTACGTGATATTATTGTTAGAGGAAAGAGTTTAAAAGTAGACCTGATCACTGTACTTGTAAAGGCAAGAACAGCTTTCAAATACTTTGCAAAGTTTGGAAGCCCTTTGTCCAATCATTTCTAAGCTGACATAAAGTAGAATGACTTGACATTTATCATAAATATTTACACGAACTCTGTAACGTGGTATACAAAGATGAAATTAATTTTTGTTTATCTATTCTGGAATTTTAATTAAAATGAGAAGAAGAGGCAAAGACACAAAAGGGTGTAGAATGGCTCAAGACATAATATCACATCTTACCGCGCCCGGTAAGAAAGCTTCGATTATCCGTCTGTCCATTGATTGAACCCGTCTGTTGGTCGAACTGGCTAGTCTTACAATGATAGGCGCGTTTTGACAAAATGCTTAGGGAATTTTATTCCTTTATACACAAGGTTGGGTTTCAGACAACCAGTCAAAATGTTATTGATTTAAATTCTCAATTACGTTGGCGTGTTACTCGAAAGTGGCAGCCATCACGGAGCCCGACTCATGGGAACCATGCTTTGAAACAACAATCAATTGTTTTTACTTCCGTCATGTCCTTCGTTCGTCTTTTTTTTAGAATTTCTTTTTCTCATTTCTAGAAAGTTTATACGAAGATCTGTGTGTTTTTAATGGTTTTAATAATTTTCTAAAGTTTCTAAAATTCCTCGCCCGTTCGAGGTATGAACGAACACAAGACGTGAAAACAATTTTGGTAGCAAAATGAAAAAAAAAAGGCAAAATCCTTCTCTTCTCATTATCTCACGCATAAGAAATATTTCGAAAATTTCAAAGAAATATTTAGAAAAGTTATTTGAAAGTCATGTCGATATTGTTTGAAGAAAAATTTGTCACTTCTGCGAAACATCGAAAACGAATATACTCCTCAGCTCGGATCTGCACATACACACG
The DNA here is from genome assembly GCA_000688735.1 of Glossina austeni. Lineage (NCBI taxonomy): Eukaryota > Metazoa > Arthropoda > Insecta > Diptera > Glossinidae > Glossina > Glossina austeni. The sequence goes on from KK502444.1 coordinate 1,267,881, forward strand.
TCCCTATGTGTAAGTGCACATATACGCAAAAATGCTTCTTTCAAAGCATATAAATGGAATTTGTAAAAAAAAAAAAAAGGAAAAAAAAAAAATCTTTAGAAATGCTTCGAAAAGAGATCAAGCAAAAAAAAAAAGAAAAACGGCTTCTTTTAATGTGGTTTCGTTTGAATTTGTTTCAATTTTAATGCTGGTCACTTGCGATTAGCATAAGTGATCTAAATACATTTTAAATTAAATGAAATTATCTTCGGGGTATTTTTTCTTTTTTTCTTGTGGTTATAATATATACAAAAAAAAAGGCAATTTTAAAATCCGATTTATATATATATATATATATATATATACACACATACGGAAAAATATTTAAGAGTCAACTTTAGTATGTTTCATAAACTGGCAGAGAGAGATTTTCGAAATTGTTATGCACGCCATGATAGTCGACTTGATCGAATTAATGCTGATTTACAAAACATGCACAAGCAGACTTATTGCTCTGTTTTGCGCTGGACATTAAAGATTTATGACATTTTATTAAACATATCAATTGTCTGCATGCCCATGTACACTTACTTCATCGAAACGCAAACCAATTACGTATGCATGGCGCATTCTAAATTAAGCAGATGAACTTTTTTTTGTACAGTTTTCACATTAAAACTAAACAAATGAACATTAGCTGGAACCTTTTTCACGTCGAAGCATAAAATATGTTTGTAATATTTACCACGCAAATTGTGACTTTGCCCTCCTCCTTTGTGATTACAAAGGGGCTAATAGACTGCTTCACAGCATCAAGGGTGCATGTCTAGAAGTATGTTATTGTTTTACATATAAAATAACGGAATTGTGAATGAAACTTAAACAAAAATGCACACAAAAAAAATTTTCTTTGGCTCTTTACATCTCACACCACTTGTGATACAGGGTGTATTAAGTTTTTGCGAATGTTTGTATCACCCAGTAAGGCTTGAGATAGACGCAACTTTATACCGATTATACCGATCGATTGAGAAAATGATTCTGAAACTTGTTGTCCGTCTGATGTCTGTCCATGTACTTCTTTGTTCAACTTACAGGTCGCAATTTTTGAGATGTTTTGATGAAACTGGGCACAGTGATGCGCCAATGATGGCCCAACAGCGAAAGCTATTGAAAATTGCCTGGATCGATTCTCTTTTTCGACCCTCCACGTAGAACGCCTCATTTTGAAAAGTCGTTATATGAAAAGAAATACGCAATTTTCAAAATTTCTCGACAAAAGTCGCTGAGTAGTAGCATTTCGACATTCTAATTTAGTGTGAAAAATTTACTTCGACTGGAGGTATTTTGGGAACCTGCCTCTGATACAACAGTTTCTATGAAAACTGAACCTTTATAAGGCGAATTGATCTCCTTCTCAATATTTCGCAGTGAAAATTTGTTCATGATAGTACAATGACATGGAAATCAATCTCACCGAATTTGAAGTACGCAAGTTTATTTTTTGGATATCACCTCATATGACGATTCTCAGAAAATGTAAACATTTATGTACCAAGAAGTCCTAGCTATTAATATTTGATGATGAAAATTTGTTCATGATAGTAATTTGACATAAAATCAAGTGGATCCAGTTTGAACCACACCGGTCCATTTCTTAGATTCCACATAAGATTTCTCAGTAATAGTGAGCATTCCAGAAAAGTATTTAATTTTCATCATTTTATGATCAAAATTGGTCCATAATAGCTGTTTAGCAAGAAAATTAACCTTAGCGAACTTGGATCACACCAGTGTATTTTCTAGATCCTAACATCTATAGGTGTTGTCATGAAAAGCTGACCCCTATGTGGAGAGAAAGGCTAATTTCTGGTTTTTTCTGGCGGAAACTGGAGTGTAAGGTATCCAATAGCGGCTTGGCCCGGTTATAGTGTTCTTACTTATTTTCTTCTGCTGCAAATTAATTATTCAAAGCCTAGTCCAAACAACTAGAGACAATTTCTATCTATAATTTTATGTAAAACTAATTGAAACCATTAAAAGAGCGAGACTTTTGGTCTACCACACAGCCAAGTAGTGAAGAAGCCGGACTATCAAGTCGGTGTGACCGAGTTTTATTCCCTGGTACGATAGGTTTCGGTAATTGGTCGATCGGTAAAGCCATAAGGATTAAAGATCGGGCGCGCACCTTCCAGTTCGCAGTTTCCTCCCATACTCCGTTCCGAACATCAACGTATTACACGTCCAGGGGTCGTCGTTCTTAACCCCGAAAAATGTGCTATTCCATTATTGGCCATCCCATTTAGATTCCAAGGGGAAAAGCGATTAACAGTCCAGTAAAAATACGACCACTGCGATCTGCAATGAAAGTTGTTGTATCACCAAGGATGGAATAATTCGCAATTTTGAAGTACATTGTGCATGTAGACCGATGAGCAAACGGATTAAAGAAGGAATCAATGTAAGCTTAACTTTAATGCCCCAACATAATCAGGAAGTATTCTTCCTTGCCTCTCTAAATATTTATAATATACGTATATATGGAGGCATACACATTTATAGCACATATTTTGTAAATGCAACAAAAAAAGAAACAAACATTTATAAGTTTAAGAAAAATTTAAGTCATTTCTAGTCTTCTCAGACAATCACTTTTTATCCTCCCTTCATTATAAAACAGCAACAGCCTGTCAAAGAATGATTTAAAATGTTTGGAAATTTGTTCACACCACTGCCATAAACCAGAAAATCTTATGTGAAATGAATCCTTTAAGTTAAGGTTAAGCGAAAAAGAGCGCCAACGATGAAAGAAACCTTTGCGATCAACAAGTTTTAACACGTTTTGTTTGCTCAAAACATTAACAAACACGAACAGATTGACTATTAAAGATAAGATGCATTGAAGGTGGGAATCTATCCAAATATGCACGGTATGATTAAGGGAGAGGAAGAGCAAACAATAAATAAATAAATAAAAATGGAAGGTTAAGCATTAACAAACGCTCATTTAGAATGATAAACAATCTTGTCGAGAATAAGAACTAAATTATTTATGACCGAATCAAATTTGTTGAGATATTCGAAATAAATTTACATAAAATAGATAATCAAGTCTTGTGTGTTTTGCCATCTTTTCGCGTTGCCTAATACACATTATCGGTAACGGAATCAATGTCATCCAGTTCTTCTAGAACTGCTAGGAACCGCCAATACATGTTGAAATCGTTGCCCATGGGTGCAATAAATTCCTTCGCCTTGAAACCAAAATCAATATTTTTAATTTCGTAACCTTTTTTGGGTAAAGCTCTCACAGCTCCAAACATACTCGCTTGTTCACACCTAATGGCCACTGCTCTTGTGTCAAAATTAAGAATGTCTATGGAGACGACATCCAGTTCATAGGCATCCTTTCGCAAAGCTGGCGTATTTGGCTGACAATTTATGCAAGTGTAGGGTGGGGCAATCGCTGTGATAACGGGACAACTTGTGAAATGCTGGAGGACTGGTGAAAAACGAGCGTTGTAACGCTTTAAAGCACCGTCTAACGCCTTCTTCAATAAGCTGAAATGACACGTGTAAGCAGTGCATAAAATGTAAATCCCCCCTCCAAGTTCAATTTGTAATATCTTTAGACTTTTCTCACCGGTTCCGGGTCCTTTGCAACTATTGATAGTTGCATCAAGAAAATGAGATGAAACGTTTTCGCTTAAAGCTGTTTCTACAACTTTGCTAAGACGCTCATTATAACTCGGATCACGAGAGCCACCACCGATCACTGCCAAACGAACCTTTTCGGCATAGCGTGCCTCCTTTTCCAAACGTTCATATGAATGGAAAGGACGTCTAACGGTTTCGTTTTCATCATATCCCATTTCCGTATGCGGTACACGTACTGTTAAGATACGTTTTAGAACTTCCGAGGGTGTACTTTGAAAAGGCCGATGCTCCAAACTTAAGACATCACATGCTCTAGATTTTGGATATGTGTCTCGACTTTTTACCCGGTATTTGTCCATTATTTTGCTATAATCCTCCTCAAAATCAACTGTTTTTGGCTTCTTAGGTTCCGGAATTTCAACGACCTCGCAAGGCTTTTGCGTCTCAACCTGCTTACTACGTTTCCCGCGTCTACGTTTCGTATTCGGTTTTTTGTTTACAACCGTGCCCTTATTGGGCTTAATTGCCCGTTGTACGGGCAATGATCGATTGTGATGTACGTTAACTACATCCAGAGAGCTTCGAGGAGCTTTCAGCGTAATATCTGAGCCTACTTGCTTTCTTGATATTTTGTTTTTAAATGTCTTCGAATTATATCTGTCGCCTGTTATTTCCTGGTTGTTATTGCTGCTAATACGTTTGCCGTCATTTTCTTTTTGATTAGCGTTTAATAACTTTTTGGCCGAATGTGACTTTGAACGTTTCCTTTGACTACTATCCCTTGCCTTTGTTTCACTCGTCTTGTTGGCGCCTCCTGTGCTTCTGGCTTCGGTGGAACGCAAACGCAGATTACGCAATGCCGCTGGCTTTACAAGTTGAGCGTAGTTGAGACTGATCCGCGTTATCACAGGAGGTTTTCGCTTCTGTTTGTAGAGCGGTTGCAATTGATTTCTTAGTTTTTGATTTCGCATAAGCACTTTGGAGTACTGATAATATCGCATAATATTCTTGCGCAAGTCCTCGCTTAACATTGGCAAATCAAGGTTTGAAAAATCCGGCAGTTTTGATCTCCTGGGCCTTGATTTATAATGACTTTCTGCACCCTTGACATTAGTTGGGAGAGGCGGCAATGCTTTGTGGCGAAAACGTTCAATGTCCTGGACGAGTTTTTGAATTTTTTGTAAGTTTTTGCGAACGTCACCGTTCTCGATCTCATTTCTTACAGCGCTAGCATTAGACATGATGGTGGTGGTTACTTTCCTTCAACTTGATGTTACTTTATAATTTATTAAGTTTTTATAGCAAACTTCACGGTTTAAATTTTAGAATTTTTTTTGTTTTTTGACTTTCCCCATGAACAAATATAAAATTGTAATATATTTTCAATAAAATTTTCTACTTTTTTTTTGACATTCTGTCTGCTGCAATAAACAGAATATCGACGTGAAAGTGTCACTTTTCAAGAATGTAGTTAGGATTTCCGATACATTAAAACGAACTTTACGATCTTTATCATTTCGCCTAGAGAGGACTTCCTTTTGGTGACAAAATTAAGGTTTATTTGCAAAAAAATTGTTTAATTCAAAACAGGAACTCTGCGACTTTCAAAAACTTCTACGACAAAAGGCTTACGGCATTTCAATTGACGCAACTAATTCAACGATGGCCCATGAGCAATAATATGATGTTATTGTAATAATAATTAATTTAGTCAGGGAAATAGTGTCTAAGATGAAAAGCTCAAATCGCTAGCATCTAAACGTTATCATTGAGTTATTCGTGGAGATCTTTTGCCTCTCTTGGCCACTATGACGGATAAAAAAAATATGATGTAAAATTATCGTTAGAGCTGCAGATATATTTAAAACTGATATTAAATATTCATTAAAAGAAACAATTATTACAATTGGAGCCAAAGAACTGAGTAATTCGGAATCAACATCTATTTTGCGATTCATTTACAGCAAGCGAACGATAACGGCAGGAATTTTTATACCCGCTTTGCAAGTGCGAGTGTTCAGCGAAAGTGTTCTATTTCAAATATTAGAGGAAACTTTTCTGTAGCAACTTTCAAAATGAGGTGCTCGCAAGTGTCGCTTTCTCTGAGACGTAAGCGTATACGCCTCCATTCGAGCTTAAAAAGTTAATTTAAAAAATTATTTTGCTGAACATGTAGATCGACAATAATAAAAGAGTTCCGATGTTCCTTCGAATCAAATAAATTATATACCCCGTTATCATCAAAAGAAAGATCCGTCACTTTAGGTGGGAAAGTAATGCTTACAATGAAAACAAAGAAATATGTAAAACATCGTAGTCAAGCGCCAAAAGTCTACATTGCTTCGCCTAATACACTTCATTTTTTTTTTGTGATCAAATGTAATGTAAAAGCATTTTAATAGGGACCCATATAGGGAAGGGCGCTTGCGCCTGACGTGGTCTAACCACTGTCTTGTTCTTCATTTTATGTACTCATTTAAAATTAGTCTGTTGCGATGTAAAGATTTACTTTTCGTGAACATCATTACATAGCGTGAGGAAAATAAAGTCCTGTGCCGTCCAAACGCGGTACTTTTCAAATCACAATCACACATCACAAATCACAGTTACGAACCAAATTTCGCCATAAAACAGTAAAGGTCATCCCTTTTTTCGATAAGAAGGCTTACTTTTTGCAGGATCGGCTCGTTGCGAGAGAGCTCAAAAAATAGGCCCTTGCAATCCAAATTTTTTTAGATCGTTTTAATATGCTGAAATGCTATTACTCTCCTCGAAAAAACAAAGCGTTATACTGGGAGAGGGGGGAAGTGTTCCGACACAATCTATCTTCGATAGCGGTCGCCCTTGCCTTAATTAAAGCACCACAGTGTACCATATTTCGTCAAAATGTGTCAAAAGTTCCGACCTATAGCTTGAATGCAAAAATGCAGCGACAGACAAACGGAGAAGCTGGCGATTCAGAAGGTGGTTCTCCATTCCGCCCATTAGGTATTTCAAATTCACACAAATTTTTATTTACTATGTACCATATATTGCGCAGACTACGAAATAGAAATTATTTAAGAATAAGAATAACTTGTTAGGTGAGTGAATGAATGAGTGAGAAGGATGTAACACCTCTTCTTTTGAAACTAGAAATTTACATCAACATTTTATTTGCCATTATATAATCAAATTACGTTGCATATAATTCCGTTCGATATATTGGATGTTCTTAGACATCTTTACTAGGCTCAGGCGATTGCAAATCTATGGGATTTAAATTATCGTAAATAACTTCGATTTCAGGATTTTTACGCAAACTGCTCAGAAGACGATTATACCTCCTACGCTCTTTGTGATCTAACTGAACGAGTTCTCGCGGTCGAAACCCATAATCAGTCGATATAATTTTATAATTTCTTTGCTCTAAAGCAACCGATACGTCAGGCAATTGCATAGGATGACATTTCAAATTGACTGCCCCGGTCTCATAATCGACAATCTCCACGGACGTCGCATGACACTCCATAGCATCTTTGGCTAGAGTTCTCTCAAAATCCGAAAATTGTATGGGGGTACGATAGGATGCTAACGCTTCTACCACGCAGCAATGACTGAAATTATGCATAACCGATGAAAAGGTGGCATCGTGACTCTTCAATATGCTTAGTATTTTCCTCTTGAATGCCATTATATTTTTGGTTCTCACAGAACAAATCAAGTCAATCTTGCGTTGAAAGCATATTTGCAAGATAAAGCAGTTTGTTGTAATGCGTTGCTGTGATCCAAAATCTTGGAGCATAGCCTCTATAGTGGGCCAAGGTGTATCCTGGTCGATGGCTCTCAATACCACAGTCCGTAGTTGTTCATTCTCGCGTATATTTTTCGAGCGGCCTTCCTGGATGGCCAAACGAAGTCGGTGAGCTAAACGAACTTCATCTGTAGCCTCTGGCACTGCTGGCGATAAAGAAAGACTTTTGAAATTGCTGTTTCTGATTGGCACTTCGAATGTCGTCTTCTCCCGATTGAGAAGCTGGGCCCCGCTCTTAATTTTGATCGAACAACTAGGTTTATTTTCGTTTTTAATCTTCGTAACGGTATTGCGTGAACGCGAAGTCAATATGGGAGAATCCCTGCTTTCAGCAGTCTTGGAGATCGGGCGAACCAAACATTTGTTACGATCTTTTCTTATCGTAGAACGAGGCGCATCATTACTTGAATTATTCTCGAAAATTAAAATGCTTCTATTTTGACGTAATTTCTTTCCTCTATTACGGCCGTAATCATTAGGCACAGGCGGATCAACTAAATACTTTTCATTCGAAGCTCCAAAGGTGGCCTCCTGATAATCATCAGTTAAAGTATCGACAAAAACACCTCGCTTTGTATCAGTTTGCCATTTCTTCAATCTTTTAGACTTGGCCATTTTGGTCTCTTCACCGTATAGGGGAACCGACTTTTTCAATTTTGCTAATTCATTCTGCATTAACACAGTAAATTTTGTCGCCAGGTTTGTCTTGGCTCTGTCTTTAGTTTTTGAGCTGGTACCTTCTGGCGGAGTCATCAAAAATTTCATAAATATGTTTTTGTTGCAATTCCGGAAAGCAAATAAATTTAGGGTCCACAAGAAATTTTTATTAATTTAACACATAACAATGACAATAAAAAAAAACATTTTCCCTTTTTTTTTTTGATTTTTTATGGTTTTCATAATTTTTTCAACAAAGTGGGACGTAAATTATACCTCTTGTATTACAGTAGAGGCGACGTTGATCCATTTATTGATGTGTGTATGTGTCATTAATTGAAAGCAGCTAGAATAATTTCCTTATAAATATAGACGCCCGCAATATGTTAGTTAAAAAACTTTGCCAACCTATTTTTTGCACATGAAATGTTTCCGAAAAGACTTCGACAGGTAATTCTGACAGCACAACATTCAGCGTACAGATTTTAATTATATTTATCTCTTGAAAATATAATAGAGATTTAAAGCTAAAATCTACGCATAACTAATGTCGGCTAAATAGTGACGTTTTCTTTCAAAGCTTTCCGGGACTTTGCATTTGTGTATCCATTTGTTAAATTTGTACCGTATAGAGGTACTCGCCGTTTATCGATTGGTCATATTACAGTTATTGCTTGTAAGTACGCAGCTCAGTACGTTTAGCATCCTGCAGACACAGTTGATCTGTATTTATTGTAAAAGTTCCAAACTATGATAGAAAAGAGCGTTTCTCAGACTTGCACAAGCAAGCGAGCTTAGAACTTTAAGCAAAACATGAAATTTCTGCCTACGGACAATCCTAAAAAAGGTTATGTACAGGGAACAAATTGCACATTTTCAATCGCGTTGTCGCTTTATATTTTTTGGTCCAATTTTTTACTCAGTAGAACAATTTCCAACGGTTCTATTAAGTTACTGAAACATAGCATTCCAATAATCTTCTTACAAAACTTACCGTGTCAGCAGCAGTTAAATTTATACCTAGACCACCAGCACGTGTGGACAATAAGAATACAAAAATGTCTTGCCGTGACTGAAAATCAGCAACCATATCACGACGGGCTGATATTTTACTAGAACCATCTAGACGCATGTAGCGATGTTTACGATGCCACATATATTCCTGAAAATGCGTTTCGACATAAACTATAAGAAAACAACTAAGAAAGTTATATTCGGCGGTGGCCGAATCTCGCATACCCACCACTACGCTTTTCACATTCTACTTTCCAAGCTCTCTTATTTGATACACATATTTAATCACTTGCAACTTTCTACGGGCATGGCCGATTTTGTCTATTTTTGCACGTAAGTGCTTCGTAAAGTAAACGTGAAAAATTTCAGCTTTCTAACTTTAATAATTTCCGAATAACGAGCAAAAATCTACAAGCTTCTGTTAAAAAAAACAGTGTTGCGTTCAGTTTATGCTCTACTGCGGACTTCTGCCATGACCGATTTAGCCCATTTTCAATACTAACCCGCATGCAAACGTTTCTACCAAATTTTAAGTCGATATCTTCGTTTTTGCGACCAGGAGAGTGCCAATAACAAACATCCCACTGACACACAGGTATACAGACCGACGGACATGGCTAAACACAATTCAGAATTTCACGTTGATGAAGAATATATATATCCCTTATATGGTCTCTGAAGCTTCCTTTTGGGTGTAACGCATATTATGAAAAAAACACAATGAGTATACCTCGTGGTGGGTATAAAGTTTGGGGAAATAATAAAACAAACCTCCAATAAGTCAATCATTTTAGTCATTTGGGAATAAATCAAAACGCGATGACCTTCAGCCTTCAGACGAGTCAATAGGCTGTCCAAAACAGACAATTTACCGGCATCGGATATTAAAGTTTCCTTGTCAGGGATAATGATCGAAGACCAACCGAAACCAGGCGCAGATAACTTTAAAGCATTTTCTACTAATTCAAGGCCTTCACGACTTTCACAATGTTCGTGACGTATTTGTGACCAAGCAGCCGCACGACTTTCGCAGCTATAAGCACACATTATATAAGATGAAAGTTTTTTTAAATTAAAAGATTGAGAAAAACTTACTACAATTGCCTTTTGTAAGCTTGCACTCTTTGATTTAGAGCATATAAGAATTTTGGCATTTCCAAAGGCTCGCATTGATAATAATGAGTGACAGGCTTTTTATGATGAAATTCGGGCAATAAACGTAAACCTTCTTTACTTAATTTATTTTTCGAGCCAGCCCCACCAGTTTGCATTATTAATTCTGATTCAGTTTCATCTAACATTTCGTTCTTTATCTCCGCCTCTTCAACATTTTGTTTATATTTGCTGCGTATGACGCGATGTTCAATGGTTTCTGGAATATTTTGTGTACGGAAATCCCCAAAGGCATACACGGTACTTTCTTGGGACGTCTATAAAAATAATAAAAGCAATTATATCGTCGACTCGAAGTCTCTTCAGCTAATAATTCATTTTATCTTACCACAGCGGTAAACAGAAATTTGTTCAAGTTACTGCCTGGTGGTAAAAAGTTCTTATTTAAAATGTTTTCTAAGGCGGGCTCCAATAATTGAAACCTCACCGGATTGTAGTAATGGGACCACCATTGTCTACGTTTAGCCAATAGCTCATAGAAGGCTAGTGTCTTGATATAGTGCTGAAAGCTATAAAAAAGAAAATATATATATTTCTCGTAAACAATTTTGTTTTTTTTTTTTTTGGGTTTAATATCTTTATGGAGGTGAAGGAACTAAGGTATTCTGAATCAATCTAGGCAAGCTTGTCTTGTCGACAAACAATGAACATTCTTCCGGTGGCAAAATTTACATTATCGGATTAATATTGAAAATACGCCATATCGGTCAAGGCACGCGCCTATACTGTTATATAACAAACAAACTTTGATTTTTTATATCTCACAAATAAACCTAAATAGAACAATGGGTCATTATTATAAAGTGAAGAAGTTCGATTCTTTTTTTCCGTTTTTGAGGTTTTTCAATGCAAAAAATTTACTACAGCCGGATACAAAATGCTTGTATGCTTACAATCACTGTAAAATAAAGTGATATTTTAGGACTTGTTTTTTAGCTATTAGACATTTCGTAAAATAACTTTAAATATTTTTAATTCTTTTGGGACGATGCATGGATAAAAAACAATGCGTTTTACTGAAAAGTTGCCGAAGACAATACTTTTGTTACTCTGATTAAATGGAGGCTTTTTAAGTCTCTTCAAAAGATGGAAGTTTTAAGAGAATTTGACGCCTATCTCTGCTTGAACCTAAGCAGAGGAAACGTGTAAACCGTTTTTTCGACTTACCAAGTTATTAAACCATTTATAGTAACATCTTCCATATCCTTGGGCGACAAATCACATAAACGAGTAAAACTGAAACATCCTCCATCGCAAACATTTAAATCTATATAGCGTTTATAACAATGTTGAGACTGATAAGATTTTGTGGCAGTTCTTTCCTGAGGCTCTTTAAATAAGGAATGATGCAAGTAATCAGCTTTAAAAATCGAAAACCTGCAAATATTTTGATGTGATATAAATGGTTTTTTTTGAGCTAATAATCCTCTCCTACCGATTATATAATAAATGCCGTTTGCTGGGTATGGCTCTGATCAGTAAAATTTCATCATATACTAAGCGGGGTATCACATATTCCTGGCATTTGACCGCAAAAGGACTTTTAACATCACGTCTTTCAAATAGTTCCGGATGATTGCACACCTTACGAAATTGCATTACTAAATTCATTAAATTTGAAGTGAAATTGCGGTCTACGTGACCGTCAGTACTAGCGCCGCTACCATGATGACCACCACGGGCTAAATTCAGTAAATCTTCGATGCGAATCTTTTGTTTTAAAGCCATATAGAGTAATTTTTGGCGTATGGTTAGTGGGCAGTAAACCATTATTTCAATTTTATCAGACAATTCGTTTTCCACATCCTTTTTAATGCGTCGCAACATGAATGGTTTTAAAATCATATGTAGTCTTGAGATTTGTTTCTCATCGATTCCTGTTTTGTTTTCTGCATGCGATTCTATGTCTTTGGAAAACCATTCATTAAATTCATCGTGGGAATCAAAGAGTGTGGGCATTATGAAATGCAACAGTGCCCATAGTTCGGCCATACTATTTTGAATGGGAGTCCCGCTGAGCAATAAGCGATTGCGGCAATTAAAACCTAGCAATAACTTCCAACGCATTGAAGTAGCACTTTTAATGGCCTGAGCTTCATCCAAAACCATATACTGCCAGTTGATGCGATTAAAATATTTATAATCGGATACTATTAGTTGGTAAGAAGTGATGACTACATGAAAGCTCGCCTCTCGAGTGTGCAGGTCTTTTTGCTCCCAAAATTGTCGCAAAATTTTACGTTCATTCGGGGAACCCCAATACGGAACTACATTAAAGTCGGGTACGAAGCGTTGCATTTCTTGTTGCCAATTATGTAAAGTGGAAGCTGGAGAAATGACTAAGAAAGGACCCCATACACCATAGCATTCTGCTATATGACACAGAAAGGCTATAGACTGCACTGTTTTGCCCAAACCCATTTCATCAGCCAAAATACCGCTAATTCCTTGATCATAAAGATTAGCCAACCAAGTCATACCTATAGGATATAAAAATTCGAAATTCTAAAACATATACTCTTTAGTTTGCTACTTTCTAACCTTTAATTTGATACGTTTTCAAGGTCCCTTGAAATATGGAAGGTTGCGGCAAGTCTATCTTATTTTGTGGTAACAATGACTCTGGCTTATCTTCTTCTTTGATTACGATATCATCCTTTTTACTTTTTAAAGCGGCAGACGTATCAAATTGTTTTGTTTTGTGCCGATCATTAGCAAACGCTTCTTCGGCATGTTGCTGAGCTAATAGCTTCATTTTCTCGGCATCGTAGTCATCATAAGCCGCCAAACGAGGATTTGCTTCTTCGTCTAATTGATTGAGGATTCGTAATTGTTCGGCTTCTGATCCCTGGCCAAGTTTACGAGACATGAAATGAGCATATAATTCTGTTTGGGTAATAAGAAAATTTAGTTTTCTTTGTTGGCGCTTAGCTTCAATAAGTTCCACATCCATTTTTCGTTGCTCTTCGGCTTCTTTTTCCATACGCCTGCGTGTGTCTCGTTCTACACGTTCGTAACGTTTCCAGTAGGCCAGCATTTCGCGCGACATACGCTTAGCGCGCCAAACTGTCTCTTTCATAACCTTTTGCGAGTGCATAGCGCGCTGCCGCACAACCTTCATACACATAGTGGCTACCCGCTTACAATTTTGTACCATTTCTTTATGATTATTGAGTTTGGCACGCTGGCAGCGGCCTAATTCTTTTTTAGCCATTAACTGCCATACGCGTTTACGACGTGCTGCCATTACTTCGGGTGTGCGCAAGACACCCTGCTGGCTTTTTCGTCTACGACCTCTACCGGATTGGTAAGTCAGAGCACCCGATTGCAGGCCGTGAGAGTCCAAAACCATTGAAGAATCAGGTAAATCATCCGATTGCACTTCTACATCATCGTCTTCATCATTAGCGGTTGTGTCAGCATACGCATAATGCTTTAGATCTTCAGGGTCCACCTCTCCCGGCTCTGGTTCATCCATTAGAGGCTTATGCTTTTGTTTGCGAGGTTTACGTGCTTTTGGCTCTTTGTTAACAGGTTTGGATAGAGGAGGTAATTTCATCGGTTTCTCTTTTTTCCCACGTCTACGTCGTTTGCGAACGCCAACGATAGACTGCTGATGCTCGGGATACATATCATGGTTAGATAGAAATCCAGCTCCATAATAAGCGTATTGAGTATTCTAAAAACCAAACGATTTCTAAAAAGAAAACAAGATATCTTCAAAAGTCGCTCACCGTAGGCTTTTTATAAAAGTTCTCTCTCATCTTTTGTTGACGAACATGAGCCTTTATCATCTCTCTGACGTATTCGTCTTCATCACTGATTTCTGTATCGGTATCAGTGTCACTCAGCAAGACATCGTATAACCATTCACGGTCGGCAGTTAAATCATTGAAATTGTACAGTTGCATTTTAACCGCTTGACGCTCTGAAGGACAGTATACGTGAGGTTTTCTCTTAATTTCCTACTTTACCATAATAAACTACTGAACTTACCCTCCTTTGTGCCTAATTTAGTCAGTTTCTTCTTCTTTTTATTACTAATTTTCTTAAATTTTGGTTCAACATATTCATCATCCGAATCTTCGACAACAGATTCTAGTTCATCTTCTTCGTCGCTGCTTAATGGCCGTCCCATTATTTCACGAGCATAAACCATAAACGGTCGCATATCCAATACCTGTTCCAAACGTTGTATATGCAACGGCTCTGCCATAACTGAATGGCTGGGTTGGGAATCACTCTGTTCAGCAATTCCCGCAGTTCCCTCAGACACAGCACCGTTCATTTTTATTTACCTTTAACTCGTTTCAAATAAACAATTGCTACCCCTTATCTTTAAAGTTTCACGGTTTTATAATAATTTTTGATCAAAATATATATTGATTTTTCCGGTATTCAATTATTAGTACAGTTTTCACAGCTGTTTAATTTATCAAAACGAGGAAAAATACTTATTTCTTCCTTATATCGCATTTTTATTCGTTTTTAATGTTTTACAAAATCAAGACAAAAAAAAAAGAAAACATGTCAGCTGTTCGGTGGACGGTATTGCCAGGCGTTTTAAGATTGACGAGTAGCTAGACGCAGAATACGGCATCTCTGGCGTACCTTGATCAAATAAAAACCGTTAAATTTTATTTTGTGGAATAAAAAAGTTGAACAGAACACTAGGCTTTGGAAATTTCCAATAAATTCGGAATATCTATGTGGGACGAATCTTGGCTGGGACTACTCAGTATATAAAAACTTTACGGATGTTTTTTTTATTGAAATTGTAAGTTAACGAAAATTAAGAACCGTATCTGTTTGAAATCTTATCTAACTTCAAATAGTGAATGTCTTTGGTATTCAAACAGTACACTACGTAGTCAATATATGAAAACATTCTATTAAATCCGCAAAAATAAATGAAACGCTAAGCAAGCATCGACGCCCTTTGATGTTCCCACGTATAACAAAGTCATGCTATAACAAAGGCAGTCATCTGTCAGAGAAACTCTATTGAAAACTTTCATTATTTCAACGTCGTTTGGTCAATAAAGTCAAAATTAAAAAAGAAATTTAAAAAAAGAAAAAATAAATATTTGGAATTTTCTTTTTCATTAAAATTTTCTTTAACAAACAAAAACGACAATTTTTAAATCAACGGCAAAATGGATAATTCTGACGGCACAAGGAAGAACGACCAGAAATTTAGCGTACGTAAAAAAATGCAGAGCTTCCAAAAACTGTTGTTAGATATTGAACGTTATCGCCAAAAAGCACTGCCACCACAAACCCCCAACATTAAAGGAGCCAAAAGTCATTATAGAGTGCCGCGTCGAAAGGAGACATTGATCGACTTGTCAAATATTTTGCCAAACTTTAAGCAAAGTTTAGGTCAAAAAGCCCATATTTATTATAAATCGTTAAAGCTTTTAATGCAAAAACGAAAAGCTGTCCTCACTGAATCGAAAATTCAATACAAAGACAAGTCGCCGGCGAAAACGACCGATGATAACGTTGAGGAGAATATATTGGGGGAAATATCACCAAGTGTTGGTTGTCAAGGTAAAAGTTCTCAAAGGAGTTCCATCAAAACGTTATCAAAAGCAAATAACAAGGCTTCTAATAATAGAAGTGAAATAAATGCCCCTGACGAGCAGGAGCCATCGGATTCTGAGGGTACAAATTCGAGTAAAGCAATCGCGACGATGGATTGAAAGAAGGATTTGAACGCCTAAACCACCACCTGTACCACCACTGAAGTTTAAGGTGGTGTTGGATGCACCAACAATAGATCTTGTGTTTATATAGTATTGATCAGTTGAATTTGTTTATTACAATAGACTTGGATTTCTTATGGATGCACGCTTAAATAAATGTTGAAAGCCATTGTCATCTTAATATAATGTTCCACTAAAATTACAACACTTCAGGGCGCATATCTTTTGGCTTTCGATTGTTAATACATTTTCATAGCTTGTTTCCTAATTAAATTTATTTGTTTATTTATTTGTTCGTTTTTTTTAACATTAATTGAAGCAGACGTAAGTACACGCATATGCAACCTTTCTTACTCAGCGGGTAAAGAGCTTTATAAGAAAGTATGCCGAGCGTGCGGAGAAGTTGAAAAATATATTCCATCTATAAGATAAGAGAGATTCATCTACCTCCGTGCGTCCCGCACTCTCTGATATATTCTTCAAATATTTTTAATGAATGCCAAATCTTCCAAGTGTCAAACTTTTATTACAATTTTTTTGCTTTTTTCTTCGCGACTCAAATATGGCGGAAAAGCACTTTTAAACTTTGGTAAAAATACATTATATTTAGACTCGTTTCGATTCTTTCATGTAAAGAAAATAGGTAAGAGCATCAATAGCTGTGGAGAAAATTTCAAAAACACATGTATGTATGTAATTTTAATCAAAGTATGTATGTGGATAAAAGTTCAAAATTTAATTTAATTTCGTTGTTGTTGTTTCATCGCTTTCTCTCTTAGTTGTTTGGAAAAATTTGCCGGCAAATTGCATTAACAGATACGAGGTATTTTTCTGCCGTCTGCCGGATTGCGATCGCCGAATTTTGTATAGAGTATTAAAGGAGATCTCAAGAAGTATATTTTTCATACCCTACACCACTTGTGGTACAAAGGTATATCAAATTTGTGCGGACGTATGTCGCACCCAGGAGGGCTTAAAGTCTGTCTGTGTTGCTCCTTTTCCGCTATTTTTGAGATATTTTATTGAAATTTACTACAATGGCATGCATTAACCCAAGGGCGAAAATTATATTGAAAATATTTTGGATCGGTCCCCTTTTTCGACCATTCTCCACATAACTGTACGCTGATGTAGGCTATTGAATGGTTGGCCCAGTGCCACTATATAGTTTTTACTCGTTAATCGCTTTAAATTGGAATGGATAAGAATTAGTGGGAAATTGAAAATAATATCGTGGTCTCTTAGCTCTGTTTAAGTACTAATCCACCTTTATTCTCCGGCTAAGTCATGGCAAGCACATCACTGTTCCTACACGGCATATTCAATGAGTGTATGTGTGCTATGCTTTGTATGTGTGATCTTACGTAAGCACTGCTCCTACATATGGGGCTGAGAAAGGCGTATGTCTCTACAGCAAGTTGCCACTAAGCTGCGATCTTATGTTCCTGAAGGAATCTATTACCAAAAGAGATTTCTTTCGAATGCTTATACCCGTCAGCTATTTTTATATTTTTCGTTTACTTTTTGTGTTATATTTTTGAGAGTAAAATGAATATTAGGATTCATAACTAAAATGTAGTTTCCAGAGCACTATGAGCTTTGTTCCTTTAATTGAATTTTTGATGATTTTCGCTTTACTTGTTGGTAATGCAAGCCACTTCTGTATCATAACAATGCCGCAAGAATAACGAATCGCAATCAGTTGCCGACACATGTCCCAGAAATTAAGTTTGCTGTTTTAATAGTTTTTTTACACTTAATAATAATAAATATTACACACACGCATGAAGGGTTACATAGATACATGGAATATTATTTTATATTGTATGTCAAATTCTCCGCGAATTGCGTGAGGAAGGCTTGCAAAATTAAGTCGGCGTATGATTTCATTATCCAGGTTTGAGTCCATTAAGGCGTAAGTTGTAAGTAGATCTGTAAGCCACTACCAGCAGCTTTTTGTGGCTCTTGCATTTAATCTGTTTACTGAACATCCTAAATTTTATTAGAGTTGAACAACACACATTCGTTTTCATTACGGGAAACACGAAAAAGAATGAAATATTTTTCGCGTCTACTTGGATTTCCCCATCTAGACGGACTGCATGTCTTTAAATATTGTGGAATGTTGGTTGAATAAATTGGAACTGTTTCCTTGTGTGTTCTTTTCCTAAAGATGGTTGACAACCACTAATTAAAATCTCTGATATGAATTTTGAAAGCTCCAACTCCAGCAACACTTGCTTACCTGAACTAACGTGAAAAAAGCAAAAATTCCAAAATAAGAAAAAAACGTGTTAACCGCACAGTGAAAAAGGTTACCCATTAAAGGCATTGTATTAAATGTGTACAACCGTACGCCCACACGTTTTAAATACACCTAACGGCGGGACTAGGAGAAGCCAAGCGAAATGCTAACGAGGCAGAGGAACTATGTATGACATAGAAAGCATGTGCTTACGTTCATGCGTTGACCTTAACGTACAGAAAGCCATGTTAGTCGACCGTAATCACGTATGTGAGGCAAAAGTAAGCTGGTTTATGTACTGCAGTGGGGTGATCTGCTAACGTACGTCGACTCTGACTTCATACCATAGTTGCAGCATTTTCAAAATACAAATCGCACACATGCTATGTAGCATCTACGTCAAGTCATGGTAGACAATCAGATGCATGAAATATGATGCTGGTATTAAGTTATTAAACCCTCAACAGTTGTGCGAAACTTTCTTAATTATTGCAAAATCCTCTTCAACAGCCCCAAAATATGTTACATTTTATTCTGGCATTTGCTTTAATGGATGCATTGTTTTCATTTTCATATGTGTGTGCGAAAATTTTTATTCAACGTTTTACTCTTAAATGCTTGCCACCTGTTAGTTTTTTTTAAGCAACAGGAGGTCCGTACATATTAAAATTCATAAAAATTTAGCTCGGAGTGAAATGATAAGCAAATGGATACTTTGTGAGGAGTCGTTCATTTCATGTATTGTATGTGCATTCATTTAATATGAACTGCAAATGGTTTGAATGAGCTTTTCATTGCTATTGATGAGAGCTTGAGTGGAATCTCCTTTTCCTCACATTGAAAAACATAGAACTATGCGTGGTAGGCTGTCCGTTTTGCTGCAGGGAGGAAGAAGTCATTATCTCAAACGCAGAGCACATTTTGCCAGAGCTGCCAGAGGCAATAAAAAATAAGCTACGTTTAAAGATTTTAATTTGTTAAATACTTTTAAATTTTATCTATTTTATGTCAATGCCAAATAATGTTTACATTTTAAGAGAATCGAAAGAAGTCTCTTTTCTACTATGCCAACAAAACCAATATCGTAGTCGGACTTGTTATAAATATGTTGTTTCTTTCCAACTGTGCGAAAATAAATTTGAGTTTAATTAGCAAAGACATTTACCAGCCATGTTACGCGCCGTAACTTAACTCTGTTAAGTAATCAACCTATGGGTTGATTTGAAAGCCGACTCCGCCCACATTAGACAGCCTAAGGTATGTTTCTAAATACCAAATGAATCTGGATGAAAATAACTTTGAGCTACTGGAAGAAAACTAAAGAATTTCTTTCGTTAACTGCTTCGAATGAACTCCTCAAAAAAGCGGTACTGGCGATAGCCAACCCTCACAAGGTAGTGAAGGTAGTGAGTGAATGTCGTCTATATTCAACTATGTCACGCTAATCTATGTAGAAATGCCCTTCGAACGAACTAAAAAAATTCAAATATTTCTTCCCAGAACTATTTTTAACAATTTTTTAAAATTCGTTATGTCAGCATAAACCAGTTATGGGAAAATAGTCAAACTTAAGACTATAGCTAATTTAAAAAATATGTTTCAGTTTCATTAACGCTCGGCCAATCTACCAGAATATTCCCTTTTATATCTTATCTTATCCGGTTGAGTAAGAGTCGCGATTACCAAGCCGGTGCTTGCGGGTTTACAACTCCAATGCTATAAACCGTACTTGGTCGAAGCCAGAAATGATTACAGACAGTGAGAGACATTGTTAAGTAATAATATTTTACAAATAATTTCACATAGTTAGTCTTTGCCTTCTTTTTTCGTGTAAGTCATTCACTAATTTCTGGAAAGCATCATTAAAATATTTCTGAAGTTTTTTTTTTTATAGTAGACGTATGAAGCGATTCCACAAGAAACTGTTTTGAACAAACTGTCTTCATATTTTTTTTATGTAAACTGATGTTTCCGACCGCGAAGTATTTTAGGCTTCCTAGTATGTGTCAATGTTTCGATAAAATACAACTAAAAAAATAAAAAAATTCAGTTACGTCCATAAGGATTAGTGCGTCTGTTTGTGTTGTTTTCTTGTGTTCAACAAGCGGGCGACAAGTTTTGACATCTTTTGATGAAATTGGGCACACTGACGTATTTTGGGCCAAGGACGGTAGCTATTGGAAGTGCTTCGGTACGGAACACCTTTTTGGACCGCTTCGCACATAACGTTTTTTTGACAATTCGTTGTATGAATAACTGTAGGGTGGTGGTGTAGAGTATTTAATGGTGAGCCATGGTCCTCTATAGTGATTTTATTTGTTTTAACTTAAAAAGTAGTAAATAAAATAAAAAATACTTTAAATTTCCATATCTAGAGGTTCACCCAACCGGCAAAAATTTCTTTTTTAATAAAAAGATAGTTTGCGTTTTGAATTTCTACATTTAATAGGTGTAATATGATAAATTTCTTTAAACTTTGTCCTCTGTCTCTTCGTTACATTCTGCCGACAGAGAGTGGAAGTTTCATTTCAAAACTCATTACAGAAATTTTTATAAAAATTGAAGAAATTTTAAAAGTTAAAAAATTCCTTTTTACAGAACTACTCCTTTTATTCTGTTCTGCATGAGTCGCTGGTCCATCTTCCACACGTACACACACATGGCATAGCCGTAGCAGTTTTAAGTTTATCAGAAAATTGTTCATTACTTTTTATGGTACATTTAACAAAAGATTTCTGTTTTGATACAATACACAGACACATTCTGTCGTTAAATGAAATACAAATTTGCATTTTACGACCTTTAAGTATTATTTTCTGTTTTTTATCCTTCTTATCTGTTTTACTTGGCTTTTTTTGCCTTACGTTTACTCTTCACTGACGACTATATTGAATCGTGGAATGTAAACTATCAGAGGCACTAAAGCATGTGCATAAATTTATAAAAATTGTATTTAAATAACTTCTCAGAAGGGATGACGGAAAATATCTTCATTTAGTGTTGAGGCATGTGGGTAACAATGACGTGTGAAATAGAGAATGACACGTTTCCATAAAAGATCATAAGTTGTGTTGAAGCTGACTTCAAGCTTGTCAAACCATCGTGGGTTGAGTATGTAAATACACATATACTTGCATCGCGTAAAGTTCGCTTATATGCGGCTAGCGCCGCCTTCGATTTTTATATCATATGGAAATTGCAACATGCATTATTGGCATTTATAGACGCCACGGCATGGCATGGCATGCCAGTAATGTAGATAAACATCTCTTCTATCTTCTTACATGGAAATTGGTTTATAAATTCAATTTATTTGTTGTCGTCTTCCAAACGCAGATTATTTTATTATTACAAATGCAAAACCTTCTTACCTTCTTCTAATACTATTTGCTGGTTTCATGGGAGCTTTAGTAGAATCTCTCTTTATATCAAAAAATTCTTCCTCTGGTGACTTGAGTAATGAATATAATGAAAATAATGAAAATATCCACACTGCTTAGTGACTGCGATCATTACGCTACATTACACTTTCTATATAAAGTATATATTATTTAATTCTCTCTCGCTTTCTCTTCCTTCCTTCCTCGGCCAACCAGACATCTTGTGTCTTCTTACAAAAAATACTTCAAATTTTATTCCAAACAAGTTGAGGGTAACCACTCGCGAAGCTTGGGCTTTACAAAACACCATTGCATTAGGATCGCCATGCTTGAATTAAAAGGATTAGGCTTTTGTTGTGTCTAAGGCCTTACACTTCACATCTGCAGAAGTGAAAACCATTTGATAGTAGGGAGTTGTCCCAATTTATTGATTTCGATTACAAGGGAATAGAAACTGAAGCGATTGTTGAACTAAGCATTCCGAGCATTCAAAATATGAATTTTGACTTTTATCAAAAATGGTGCGTGAAAAACAAATCAAACTCACAATTGGAGTGAAATCGAGCTCGAAATTAAAATAGGATAAGTTAAGCAAGAATAGTTGACGACAGAAAAGGAAACGTATGGATATTTAGTCAACAAAACAAGCTCGCTATGTTTGTGAATTATAAAAATGTAGCAAAATCCGGTTGAGTATCCGAGTAGGTAAGAATAGCAATAATCAGTTCTGTCTTCGCGGGTTCAAGTCTCAATGCGGTAGAGCTTACTTTAGCCGTAGCTACAGAGAGTGCTCAGTCGGTAAAGTCATAACACTTTCGATTAACCAGACACCCGCTTAGGCTTTCTCTTCCCTCACCTCCCTTCGCGTGACCATGGCCATGGCCCACTGTTATGTACCCTACATCATCCACTGTTATTCATGTAACGACCTTTCGAAATAAGGCCTTATATGGAAAGTGATAAGAAAAATGACGGGATCCGAAGCATTTTCAATAGCGTCCGACCTTGGATTACGACACTTCACAATACCAAATTTCATCAAAATAGCTCAGAAATTGCGGCCTGTAGGTTGAATACAGACCACAAGACGGACAGACAAACAGACAGACAACCTCAGTTTTGATCGATGTAATAAAAGCTCTATCTCGAATCCTTCATCCGCACAAGCTTAATAAGCCTTTCTACCGTAAATGCTGTGGAATATAAAAACGATAAAATTTTAATTATTATTATTATCGTCCTAAGTGTCTGAGAGTAACATCGTGACATAATTTGTCCAGATAATTCGTCTCAAAAGTGAACGTGACGAAGCCTAGGTTTCCTAAATGTGTTAGAAGCCACTGCAGTTAATTGTAAAAATGTGAGGGTTTATCTAGAACCACGTCTGCAGTTTCCAGATGAGTCAAGGAAATGTATACTCTTTCTCTGTTCCTCTTCTACCTATGAAATACAAAACATTTGTTTAAAGGCGCTCTTTTGAAATGCTGGACGAAAGTATTTTTTCACTTAATTCGAGACAACGTCAATTTTAAGATTGTGTGGGTAGTTTTTCTGTAACAAAAACTGACGTGGGCGTCTTAGAGAATAAACGGAATTTTCCTCTGCTTTTTTGTGTATCAATAATTTTTTTAAATTCTTACCTCTCCTGGTAGATAATACATATTAAGAAAATAGTAATTAAATGTTCGCCTGAAGTAATGAAGAAGCGAAGTAATCCGAACTTACCCGCTATCGCTTTCAGTTAAACGGAAAAGCAACTAAAATATGAGGTCAAAGAGCATCGAGCCACTCATCCTTACTACCGTAAAAATAAATCCATTACTTCTACCACTTATTCGCCGTTTGAGTGAGAAAACATAGAAACATAGCTTAACCAGACAACTTTTGCGTAAAAATTTGTATATTAAGTAACGTAAAAGCTCAGGATGATTCAGTTGAGTTTTGAACTTACAATCGTTCGCGTAAGAGAAAAATTTTAAAAATATTCTGGAGAATAAAAGAGAAAAAAGAAAGCAAAACAAATGAAAGACAGACAATGCAATCCAATTGCTACTATTTGACTAGTTATAAGAGTTCGTTCTCACAACAAAATAACATACAAAAAATTTAAAAAAGAAATTCAATTTTTTTTTTTTTTTTTTAAATAAATTTTAAACAAACAGAAAAGTGTGTGATTTCCTAGAATTGGTTTCCTATCCAATCGCTCTTGAGTACAAACTTAAACGCAATCTTTTTGAAATGAAATTTACAAAGTAATTAAAGCAGTGCGAACGACAGCGATGTCTGAGGAGCTTTAGATTGCGCTTTAGCACGTTGCAATCCTTCTCTGAATAGTACGAGTTAATGTGTTTTTATACCTTGCACCCTGCACCCTGCACCCTTCGTAGGCCATAACACGATTTTAATATGTTAAGTTCTTTAAGAACTTTTTGTCCGTCTGTCTTTCTGCTTTGCTAATTCCTCAGCTAACTTAGCAGTGGTTTATTGGCGTCTTCGTGATTCGCGTGCGGCCAGGCGAGAAACATACATTGACGTTAAATTTAAAGCTTGTTGAATGCTCCGCTGTAGGCATTCAAGGTTTTCTCCGAACCAAATAAAATTTACGTGTTCCTCTATTGTTGCGATAAAGATTATTTTATTAATTTTCTCGATGCCGAAACAGGGCGTGTAAATGCAAAGAAATACATTATTTGTGATAATCGTCTTTTTGTCCTACTTTCTGCTGAAAGGTTTTTGCTCTTTCATCGGTTCGGGAACATATCCGCAGTGAACGGAACATTAAAGTAGTTTAGATTTTGGCAAAATTTTTGAGGAATCGGTTAAAATGGGGCCTTGTTCTATGTACAAAGATGCGAGTTTTTTTTGTAATTAAAGCTTGAAATTCTTTTTTTTTTCGACATTCGAAACTTCATCGTAAAAAACTGGTCACACATTAACTATTCAAAATATTGCGTGTTGCCTGTTGCCTGTTGCCTGTTGCTAGGTACTATTTCTGTCGTCTTGTAGAAGGAATATGAATTCCATGCGGAGCTGGAATATGAATTCCATCTAGAGCTGTCCACAAAAAAACGCTCAGTTAGAAGCACAAGAATGGATCCGCCGCTCGAAGAAACGATAAGTCATCTGTTGAAACCGGTTATA
Organism: Glossina austeni; assembly: GCA_000688735.1. Lineage (NCBI taxonomy): Eukaryota > Metazoa > Arthropoda > Insecta > Diptera > Glossinidae > Glossina > Glossina austeni. The sequence continues at coordinate 1,292,628 of KK502444.1, forward strand.
ATTCGAAGGATTAATGTTTGCAGATAACAATGGGGCGGGTAGGAAATTCTATGGGTTATCATGGGACTGGTAATCGCACCAGTTATTGTTGATAGCACTATTAAGTGATGGTTTCATTGGGTTGGAATAAACTATAGTTGGTCGGAGAACACCCGCAATGGGTCCACCGTAGATATTTAGCTTTGGATATCATAACGCATCGCTTGTTCATTTCTAGCAAGGATTTGGCAGAACTATCCATTGAATTAAGGGAAAGTAAAATTTCCAAAGAATGGCGTTTTTTGCCACAGAGCTACACCTATCCAAAGACATTATATTGTGCAGGCCGTAGTGTGACATTTTATACGGTTGCGTACAGCTTAAGGGTAGTTCTTTCAGCACCCTGCACCCTGTACCACTTACTTTCGCTCAGTACTGGTCGAGGCTTGCACAGAAAACCAACACGTGTGCTTTATTTATTAAAATGAAGGTAACAACAAAGTATACGACTCTCTAAAATAAGATCCTTTTGCTTTCATGGCGACATTACGACCATTCATCTCAAGCTAGGGGTGTTCATAGGGACTGCACGAAATGTTGCTGCAAAAAGGCTTTCATTAATTGTGTTTCCAGGTCGCGTACCGTTTGGTGGCTTTGCTTTTTTCGGTGTTTGTAAAATTCATTTAGATTTTTATTAATCTGAACTTAAATTTATATAAAAGGTTTTGCGTTAGAGGCAAACCTCTGCTAATAGAATATATAATTTTCCGGTCCATGTGGGATTTTTGTCAGGCATCAAGCTTTCACTTCATCGTCCTGTGCCCTGAATGTCTTCAGGCTATTTCTTTCTCAGTTAATTACGCAGTTTAAGAAAAAAGAAGTGAAGCACGCAACTCGATTAAGGTGGTGCTTATGATAATTGCCTTTTTGTTTTCGCTGAGAGTTTGGCATGATCGACTACAGTCTAAATTTGCAAAATGTGGTAATTGAATGATTGTTGTCATGCTATTGCAGGAAACGAGCTGCAATACGGTCAAAAGTTCTTCCCGGCTTTTAAAGCCTTCGATGAAATCCTGAAGTGTTATTTTAACAAAAATCCAACTCCTATACACCGAAAATAGATTTTTCAATGAGCGGCATGGCTGAGAACATGGTTTTCATTTTGAAAGAAATTTATTTGCATATTCAAGGAGAGCTTTTTACTATAAATGCGTCTACTTATGGAATTAAATTTTCTTAAAAGGTTTGCAATGATTTTTAACATAAACGGAACAATGTAATCCTCTTGTATTTTTTTTTTTTTAGTTTCTTTTTCCGAACAGTTAGGAAACATCAATCATTTTTATGCTGAAGTTGAATTAACTTAAAGTCTTAAACCTTTTTGTTTCTCTCCTTTCTTTTGCTCATTCATTCTGATTTATGTTTTCTTATGCTTACGCATAAATTACGGAAAAGTTTATTACTCGAATAAATTAAAGTAAATAAAAAATGCTTCCTTCTCGTTACCATCCGCCTAAATTATTTTCCTAATCTTTCCCTGTCTTTGCTGCTATCATTTGTTGGTTTTCCTTTTTACATTATAGCCTAAAAGTATGCTTATAAATATTTGTTTATTTACTTAAGTGCGTTTGCATTGGTATGCTGGTATGCTGGTATAAGTCTAATGAATTTTACAAATTCGCTGTCCTTTAACCATTTACAAGCTTTTATGTTCTTGTAGTTATTAAGAATCGTTACATGGCTTCTCTGCATTCACTGAGTTGTGGCAAGTTGTTTATTATCCATCAGAGACGTATTGTGGTTATATAATAGACTACTACTACTAAATACTTCGCCGTTCTGTTTACAATGCAATGTCGTTTTGTCTCCGCAATTGCTTTGTTAATGTTTTCTACGCACGGTTGGCTAATGTTTTCCGACATTTTCATGTTTTCCTCAAAATGTCACTAAATTTACGAAAAAAATTTAATTATGCTTTCTCTGCCGCAGATAAGTAATGACTTTCAAGAGAGCTAATGTTTTTCTTCGCTTTCGCTGGCAATTAAAGCTCAAACGCTAAGATTCATTAAAATTCGATTAGGTTGTCAAACTGCTTTTACCCTTTTAGAAAGAATTATCTTATTTTAAGAGTTTAGAAAGTAAGCTAGTATTTCTTAAGGACAATTAAAATTTGTGATTATCTTCTTTTGAATTTTCATAGAAAGTTTTGGTGACAATGATAATATTTTCAGTCGTTATATAAAAACATAATCGTGGGCCATGTTTTAACATTAAATGTCCTACACCACTTTTCTTAAAACAGTTATTCGTGCACTTTTCAAGATAAGGCGTTGTTAGGGAGGCGTTCGGAAAAAAGGTCGGATCCGAAATACACTCAATACACTCATTTGGCCTTGGACTAAACAAGTCGGCGGATTTCATCAAATTATCGCAAACATTGCGACATGAAGATTGAACACAAGCACAGAAGACGGACAGATGGACAGACAAGCTTAGGTAGGTGTAATAAAACACAGGTCTGTCTCGACTTCTTCTGAGTGTCGTTCACAGGCGCATAAACTTAACATTCCCTTGTATCATAGGTGGTATAGGGTAAAAAAATACAATTTAAAACTTTTACGCCCTATCCATCGTTTTATGCAACCCTTAGGCGTACTTCGAAGAACTATTCCCGTTGAGTTCATTACAATCGTAAGGAAGTATTACGCAGACTTTGCTATTCTCAATCAGTAGTAAAATTTTAAGCCTATGCAGCCCAGGATGTGTTCAACAATATTAAAAGTTTGGAATGTTGGAATAAACAAATAAAACCTGAGATGACAAGAAATTTCGGAGAATATATATCTGCCAATCATTTAGATGTTTTATTACAGACAAGACTTTAAAGTCGTTTCTAATCACATGCGTCGACTGTCGGCAGGAGAGTGTATGCGAATTTCGTGCTTTTCAATGCCTACTTACGCTTATTCTCATGATATTCACATAATCCTGTATTTACCATCCATTATCTGTGTTCCGGATAACTCGCCTGCTTTAAAGCAGTTTTCAAGTTACGTAAGCATTGTCCTTAACTGCATATTTCCTTTTCTTGGTCAGGCCGTAATAATTATAAATATTATTTCCAGGGCGTTACTTATACAACAAGTTTGAAAAAAAAAAGTCCTCATCTTTCCTTAACAAATTCTTGAATGTTCGACATAATAGTGTAGGTTGTGCTTACATTGCTTGCGCTGCAGTTAGCATTTTCGCTGAAAGGTGAAAATGAAATGCGATAATAATATCAGTATTCTTCTGGTGTTTTCCTTCAACACGTTACAAACATAAAAATAATTTAATCTTTATAGTATTTTGACTTGATTTGCTTGCCATCATGCACTTGGTGCGTAACGAGGCCAGTAAACAGGGAGGAGTATTTTTACGTTAAGAGCGCGTAAATAAAGAATAAATGCTTTGATATATAAGCGCAATAAGTAAACCACCTCAGTTTAAATAAATCAATGATTCAGAATGAAGAGCAAACTAACTGAACAAATAACCTTTTGAATGTTTCACCCAAAGGGGTTAAAAAAATCAAGTTATTTAAGAAAAAACGGAACGAGAACTAAATGAAGAGATAATGAATGAAAAAAAAAAAAAATAAATAAATGAGTAAATAAAAAATACTATTAAAAGCTTGAGTTACTTTTATTAAAGTGTTATTAAACACATGTCCACAGTTTTCTCGGCGATATTTGTTTTCAAGTTCGTTCTTTTTTTTGAAAATTGGGAAAACTGCAAAAGCATTGCACGAGAAAGGAAATGAAAATAGAAAACATGTCCTCTTACAGGTGAAGTAGAAAAAGAAAAAGGAACAAGAAAAAATTACATTTGCTTTCGATAGCTGCCACCCACTACCACGTATACTCTTACAAATAATGAAATTTGTGCAAATAGTTCCCCTTGAAATAACATTTATGGCGAATATGATGCAAGTATTCAAAGTGCATTTTTGGAATGATGTCTTACGGATATTTTCAAATGCGAACTTCAGTGGGGAAACTACTGTGTGTGTGTAGGCTAAGAGTCAATCTTCGATTTCTCAGTCTTGACAAATTTGACAGATAGACATACGGACGGATGGACAGATAGATAATCATAATGAATTACAAAATTGTTGTGTCCTGAAATAGCGTCGAAGAGAAAACAGGATGCCTGCCAAATAAGAGAAAAAATTCTGTGTAACGAGTAAGAAGCAAGAGGTAATTTATAACTGTGAAGAGAAGGAGGAGGGGAATGTAATGTTCAGTCCTTATTGACCTTACAAAATAATTGTGTATTAAAGGCGAACTCTGTGACACCTCTTTTGGTCAAAAAGATATTTAAAAACAAGAAAAAGCATTGCAGTAAATCCTCTACACCCCTGCGCTTAACACAATTATTCACATAAAAACATAACGCAAGTCAGGGGTTACACAAAGTGGTACAATCCATCAAAATATCTCAAAAACTGCGATCTGTACTTTGGACACAAGCATAAATGGGCAGATGTCAAAAGGACGGACAGACGGACAGACGGACAGACGGACAGACAATTAGAATCAGTTTCTGAATCAACCGATATAACAAAAGATTGTATCCTTTTACCACGAGTAGGGTATAGTAGTAGTAATCAAGTAAAGTAAAGTAATGAAAATTTAATTTTTGAAAATATTAGAGGAAATTCACACTTTTCTTTAATTTCGAAATCCATCCTTATCAAAGAGCATTTACAAACGTATTTCTTCTTCTTTTGCAGTTTCAAAATCATGTAAAAATTAAACGAGAACAATCTTTCTTTAGACATTTCGTGAATTATTGTATTATTTTTATGTATATAATTTAACTTGAAAATTTTCTTCAAAGCCATATAATTTCAACCCAAAATTCATTACAAGCAAGCAACACATTAATAAGGAGAGTAGGAGAGAAATTACAAGAGCCTAACAGACGTAAGGAAAGAAAAGCTTGTAATTTAAAGTAACTAGAGTAAAGTGACTAGAACGGGCAGCGGAAAAGAAACAGAAGAACAAAAACTTCAAAGGAAGGAAAATTAATGAGAGACACATTGTTTTTGGCATATATTTGTGTTATATAAAATAAGACGAGCCCGCCAGCCGCAGCCAAGTTAAGGCGCAAACAGACATTGCCTTTCTTTAGAAGCCTTATTTTTTTTTTTTTTTATTTCTTTTTCTTTCTTCTTCTGACAAGTTATCAGTATTTCATTTTAATTTTGTGTTCGTTGAAAAACCCAAAGGTATATAGTGAGCGTGTGCGTTCACTCATAAAGCAAAATGTCGCTGTTTATGTGGCGTTTGACTTGGCCGCTATGTTTAGCTTTAATGCTAATGGCCGTCAAGGTTGCTGCCATCGATTTAAGTCGTCTCTACGGCCATAATATGGTGCAGAAAAGAAGCGGTAAGTGTTTCTTTAAAATTTAATTCAATAAATGTTTAAATACAATAATTTTATAGAAAGAAAGTGTTATTAAGAAAAGTTTTCAAAAAAACGATTTAATTACGTTCTTCGGACGTAGTTCAAGCAAAAAGTTTTTGCTATAGACGAGAAAGTTGGAAATATTTTTCCAAACTTTATTAAGACTTTTTATACCCATCAGCGAACGATGAAAGATATACTTATTTTGTCAAAACGTTTGCTGCACCCACAAGGAAGCCTCGGTATACATATTTCCTACAAAGTAAATATATTCTTGATCAGTGCCAAATTCTAACCCGATTTACGCGTGTCCGTCCATCTGTCCATTTGTGGTAAACATCCTCCTTGTCGTAAAAATGGGGCAATCAGCTTTAAACTTGGCCGTTTGGAAAGTTTGAAAGCTCTTGCATGCAAGTTAGTAGTCACATTGGGCCAAATGAACCAAACGACACGACGGCAGTACAGGACCACAACCTCCGTTTTTAAAGATAAAAAAACTTTGTTTTTCGCTTGTTGTTTGTAAATCGCAACAGATGCAGCTATAAAAATTGGCATTTATATTCTGTACAAAAATGGAAGAAATCGGCCAGGTCTACTCAATATTATAGAAGATTAAAATTCTTTCATTCTTTTATCAAAACGCTTGCAGCACCGAGAAAGACCGTGCAAAGTTTACTTACTGTTGATTAATATTAAGCGAAATTGTTATAAAAAGGTGGGTCGCAGCCGAATGTAATTTTCTTACTTGTGAATTTCTCCAATGTCTTTAAAATGAAGTAAAATAAAATAAATTTCTTTTTCTTCAATTTTTTATTATATTTAAAAAACACAATTCTCGAAGAAAATTATTCAAAGCTTTTGGTATTTAAGGTTCATATTAATTACAATTAATTTTTAATTTTAATACTCTTTCTTTGTTTCGCGGTTGGTCTTTCCACATTAGCGAAAGCGCCGAGAGCATGAAAGTTTCTTTTTAGGCGTGACTAAAATATTTCTTTTCATTAAATAATTTTCTATTTATATTTTAACTCTCCTAAGAATTTATAAAGTCTTTTTAATTATTAATTATTATTTGTGCGGGATGTGTAAAATATTGATACATGAAAGTTTGTACGCTTCCGTTGAGAAATATGAACGCAATGTCTCAACGCCACGAACGTGTATCGTTTCTTATGTTCGAAGGAAAACATGTTGTAAAGAAATAAGTGAAGAAGCACTTTGACAACAGCGAAAATTTCCAAACCATTGCCGCACGTACACTGCGCACAGGGAATTGCAAGCAACACGCTTTCCTTAAATAGATCAGTTAAGCTTACTTCAAGGAAAATTTATATAAAGAAATTCGAAAAGAAAGCATGACGAGAGAGAAAATAAGTGCGGAAATAATTTTGTGGAAAGTTACGATAAAACTTAAGAAAACAACACAGAAAACACTTATATGTGTAAAGGGATATTAGTGATAAAAGAAAATATAATTTTGAGTGTTTGTAAATATATTTCAAGCAATTACTTAACCAATGCGGTTTATCTCTATCAACTGAGGCAAGCAGATTACTTTTAAATTCACCCCTAGCGGATGTCAATTAAATCAATTTTTTGTTCACAAAAAAGGTTTTTAAGAAAGGATTTCTGTGGCCACCTGTTAGAACACAAGTTGAAATTTTTGTTGTTTATTCATCATTTTTTCTAACGATAAGGCCGTAGGCAAATGTATACACTTACAAGATATGTAAACATCATGTACAAGCGAAGTTATATTTTGTAATATAAGTGTCGCACACACTGCTGCAAGTATGGTAGTCATAACAATCATGTCCTCCTAGCAAGAGAAGCAATCTATGTGTTCGAGAATTTTCTTCTAAAAGTGTTCAAGGAATCGTCAACACTGTACGGACAATAAATGCTCTTTCGGGCAGCGGGGTAGAATCACACGGTATTCATATAAAAGTGTTCCCATTTGATCTAAAAACCTTCTAACCTTTTAGTAGAGAGGTGTCACCAGTATGGTATGGAAACCCTTACCCCACATCACTTGTGTTACAAGGATATATTAAGTTTGTGCTGATGCAAGCACTATCCAGAAGGATTTGAAATAGACCCACCTTTTATTATACCACTAAGCTTGTCTGTCCATCTGTCCAATCTTTTGTCTTATTTTCTTGTGTTCAATCTGCAGGCCGAATTTTTTAGATATTTTAATAAAATTTGGTCCACTGACGTGCTTTGGCACAAGGTCGAACGTTATTGCAAATAGTTTGGATGAGACCACTTTGTCGACCGCCTCTCATGTAAGGCCTTATTTTGAAAAGTCGTTATATGAATAACGGTAGATTGGTGTAGAGCACTTAATAATGGGCCGTGATGTACTGTAGTGTTTTTAGTTGTCTTTTAATCCACGACTTGCATCGTTTTGTAAAAAAAAACAATATTTGTTCCCTAACTGTCCTTTTTTCGCTAATGCAGCTTAAAATCAATTATTAAATGAAAATATCAAGTGAAAGCTGAAAACCTAATATGCAGTTGGTGTAAGGATCCTAACAACTAACACTAATAACAGAAATATTTATTTTTCCTGTGTTTTCCTTTCTAAGAACTGTTCGCATTTCAACAGGGTACAGTACCTCACTCTGGATAAAGTTCTTTTTTTTTTATTTATTGCTTTAAATTTCCAGCACCAATTGTCTCCAATGTGGAGACTGTTAAGCTAACCTATCATCTGCACTTTTTGCACAATAACCCCTCGAGGAAAATAGATTTTAGCGCTTAACAGTGAAAATCCTATGGCACAGTTGTATAATCTATCTACAAGTGGCGAAGCAAAAGCGAATTTATGTACACACAGTCGATTTAGTGTTGCAGCATGTGTAGATTAAAGAAAAACAGGAAACGAATTTTACTTAAACGGATACATTCTGTCCTCGAAACGCATAGAACACCAGAGCAGTTCGTTTTCTTTGAAAATTTCGAAATAAAATTCAATAAATAAATATAACAGAGAAACTTTATTACATTTTTTAGTGCTCATTATCCTTATTATTTGTTTATTTATTTTCCTTGTTTTGTTTTTTATTTTCCCATTACAACGGTTTTGCTTTTGTCCTCGCTGTTAAACTTCCGAGTTTGGCCGTTGGCTATAAATAGCAAACAAGAACATGGCAACAATTTTTGTTAAAGTTTCTTTCGAAAGTCTTTAAGTAGTCACCAGAGTATACCAATTTTATGCAATCATTGGTATTTTCGCTCAAAAACTTAAGAAAAGTTTCATTTTTTTTTAAATTTCACTTGAAAATAAATAAGAAAATTATCTTTGCCTGAAAGCTCACCTTTGATAAATACCAAACAGCATAAGCCAAAACATTACTATTGTAAAATATGATGATTTTTATGTGGGATGATTTTTGCAAAAGGTTTATTCCAGTCTTAGTAGAAATACCTTCCCTCGGGTATAAGTTGCAATAGAATCGTATAAAGTGGAGCTACGATCACTAATTCAAAGTGAATCGCTTTTAAGCGCGAGCTAGAGCATTCCAATAAAAAACAGTCGACGGACAGACAGACAGACAAAGGGAGGGATGAACATAATTAAGTCAGTTTAATATCTTACACTAATTGCAATACGTATGGTATTTGTTTCATAACTTCCGCACGTCTTACAAGCGAGAGGATGAGCACATTCTACGGTAGTAGGTATTGAAGAAGAAACGATAATCATGTTCTTGGTTATTTTATTGAAAGGGAAAATTTCAAATTTACAAACTATGGTTGCGCTGTTATCTGAAGTGTCAAGTGATACAATTGCGATGGAAATTTTTAAAGCATATCCGCATTGTTTTCTTATATTACGAACAGAATCATTAACTTCGCGCTATACTGCAACCAGTGACCTTTAAATTGTCTAATTGCTTTCAAGTTATAAACTTACCTTCATCTAAGCACGAACCTTGACCGTTTCAAGTTCAATATGAGCAAAGTGGATTTGTGTTTCAGTTTTTAATTGAGGCGAATGCAATAACTCGCTCTCTTTGGGAATGTGTTGAAACAATTCTGTTTGGACACTTCGTTAAACTCTTATACGCAAACAGGTGTGAAAAGTATTTCAATGTAATTCTATGAGATGATTTTAACCCGTTGTGTCCACACTGTCCACAATTTCCAAGTATATAAACTTTCCCATCCTGCTTGGAATACTTGCAAACGCGTATAAGAAAGTTTTTCACAGCCTTCGTTAGCTTGAGACATTTAACCTATTTAATCAATGTACGCATGTACAAAATTATAATAATATATATATATATATATATATATATATATATATAGAGAAAGAGAGAGATATATATAAACACGTATAAGTAGAGAGCGGGAGGTATGAGGCGGCCGCAGCCTGAAAAGTATACCCCCGAGTGGAAGTATTACGTCTTTACCGACTGAATGCTCACTCTAGATGCGCCCACAAAGTAATCGTATGGCCTACCGCACCGGAAATTCAACCCGGCTATGCCAACGCGGTAGTTGCACTTTTTCTAGATATTTACCTAAGCACACAACGCTTAGACGGAATGAAGTTTTATTGCATACCTTCAAAATTCGAAAGGCCCCTTCAAGAGGCAATGTGGTGCATGTCCACCTCAAAAAGCACGGATCTCAGTTAATACGAGAGGAATAGAAAAAGAAAATTTTCAATTCAGTCTATTGTGATTAATGTTACAGGTAAAGCCTGCATATAGAAAAAGAGTTCGTTTAAAGATCAACAACATAGTTTATGGGGTCTACAGAGTTTTCTCTCTGTTGTTGTGTTTTCTATGGAATGTCGATAAAAATGTGTACGAGTTTCAAAGTGCCTTCATTGCTGTTAGTTGGCTAATAGTGGTCGGTTCACTCGTCCTCATATGGGATCGTCGGACACGTATTACAGAGTTGTGTCGCGGTTGTTGTTGTTGGGCTTCCTATACAATATTTATAAAAATTAATAAAATAAAAAGTTGAAAATAACTTCACTGCTGTTAGTTCGCTAACAGTGGTTCACTCTTCATATAGATTTCATGATTTACTCATGGGCCGTGGCGAGCTGCAAAATCAATTAAAAGCGCTCGTCTACGTTTGTTTTCATTTACAGAAAATTTCTAATTTGTAAATTCCCCAAAGCAAACAATTTTAACAAACTGTCTGACATTATTACGTATTTGTTGACTGACGGTAAACTTTATTAGTTTTGCAAACGATTACTTTGTGTATAGATATTCCAAAGCAAAGGTCAAGCAATATAAATTTATATATATATATATTTTTGTTTTTTTTTTGTTTGTTAAAATATACATAAATTTTTACTTTTTCAGATGTGTGTGTTGGGAATTAAAAGGAGTTTTATTGCTTAGAAATTTTTAAACAATGCAAACCTTAGACAGAAAAAGGAAAATATTTTTATACTCTACTCCATGTTGTTAGTATGCTTAAGTTTCAACACATACATCATCTCCTAAAGGCAGGTGTGCTGCATAAATAAAACTTTTAATATAAGTTACAACGAAGCACTCAAACAGTTTTTTGTATAAACCAAAAAACGTGCAACAATACTTCACAACTTTTCGCATTACCGTTGGGATATAAGTTTTTCCGAATAGAACCCACAAATCTCTTCTTCACAAACTGGTTTTTCTTGTCCTCTTTTCAACGCAATTATTTAAAATATAAAAAGCATTATACGGCCAAAGGAAGGGAAATTGAGAGAAATTGATAGTTAGAGGCATGCCGTAGAGATGACGATGCCAAACTAACGTAATAAATATTTCTCCAAGGGTTTGCTCTTCGAGTGTTGCGTAGGCATTATTCTTTATTACCAGGTCAGGCTCAAATGGCAATATTTTAAAAGCTAAGGAATTCTTTAAATCTCTAATTGAGTTGAGAGATTAATGCCATTTCAGTATTTTGCCCACAAGAATGCTTTAGAATTTTTGTTATAAGAACGTGTAGGTGAACGCGATAAATTATGCCCATCAGCGAATTCCTTTTTCTCACGGTGCCGTTGAGAACAGAAGTTATGTAAAGGCAACAGTTGTTGGCAGCATGAGTATGCAACAAATAGATTAATTATCGGCTTATAAAGCTATAACCACTCATTTATATTTCAAAAGATACGAAAGGAAATTACAGCTTGAATGTATTCTGAGCATAAAATTTGAATAAGAGCGTTTTCCCTACGAAGTCGAAGCTACAAAGTAAAAGAACAACTTAGCATCTTATGTTCCTCCTTCCATCTCTCTCTAACTATAACCTCATTACCGTGATGCCTGCCTGTGTAGGAGATATCCCTTAAATATCTTATTGTATACAAAAGAAAGCCGGAAACCTTTTTCCAGCCCATCGACTCTGGACAGTCAGAATTTATATTTACATTTCAATGTAAGTGAGGGATGAGTATCCACAGCCCGCCCAAAGGAAAATACAACGTTCGTTTTATTTAAATTAAATTGTATACCCTGGCGGCAGTGACACTGACACTGACACTGACACTGACACTGACACTGATCTAATATGTTTTTAATAAATGACTCAATTAATAGACGAAATTTTGCAAATGAAAATCATTTCTCCAATAATTTAAAGTATATTTTAGGTGTTTGTGATAATTAAATTGTAGCGAATATTGAAACATATCTTAGGGATGATTACAAATAAAGCAATTTGTTGCATAATTTAAAGCATTCATTTGAAACACCTTTAAAGAATTTTTATGCATATTTTGCAGTTATTGCGACCGCTGTCAGGCAGTGATTCAAGGTTTAGTTATATGATACTCGGTTGTGGGGGGGAATAAACAAATAATAAAATAATATGCTTACAAAAACTTAAAATTTACACTATTTTAGTATATTTCTTCATAGTTTGAAGTCTGACAACAACAGCAACAAAAGCACAAAAAGCAAAAGTACATTAATATGAAATGAAAAAAGGAAATTGTGTGCCTCGCATAGTTCATGGTTAAAATGCAAATGTTGTTAATACGGAAGTTCATATTTATCTCCCCCAAGCCTTTTTCGACCGTTTTCAATAGCCAGCAGTGAAAGACAAGTTTCTCAACTATGGCATCTCGTCTGCAACGCCTCAGATATTTCGGAAAATTTTTTTAATTGTCCCACTAAACAAGAATGTAAGCGTCATTTAGAGAGTTACGTCCCTGCTGGTAATGATTACTACATCCATAGCCAATTTAAGAGCTTCCAACTAAAAACAAAGCACACTTGTAAGTATTTATGAACAACTTGCTCCACACAGAAATGATTCTAAAGAGTTGATTAACATTTTCACAGTTGAAAAACAAAAACAAAGTTATGACGCTTAGAGTATCTAGGATTTGCCATACACCGCCTGTAGCCTTCTCGTGGACGTTTATTTGCAGTGCATTCTCAATGAATGAATGCACTGAATACTCGAAAGGGAAAAAAACAACTTTTCTGAATCGCGCCGTAAAACAGATAATAGGGTTTTTTGTAATGTAAACCTGATTTGCATTTCATATGCGTATGGAAAAAAGATGATGGTGAAGTATCTGACAATAAATTGGTTGTAATTGTTGCATGTGTACATTTTAACGGTAAATTAAAAGAAGAGAATTACATTTAAATAAGAGGAATAAAAACTTTAAAAACTTTTTAAAGCTCAACATTTTTATGATAAAGTAACGGGATCATTAAAAAAACAAAACAACAAATGTCAGGTTAATGCAATTTATTATTTATTATTAATTATTTTATACTTCATAAAAGCGCGCTCCATCAACATCAATGGCTGGTGGAATTCATCCATATCATGAGTTCCATCAACATCATAATATGTTGGTTTCAAGAATCTACTTTTTTTCTGATAACCTTAACGGCATTCCTGAGTGTTGCAAATTGAATGAAAAGCTTAGTTTTTCAAAACTGTAAAGTAATTACGACTCTTAGCTGAACGAGATCATGCTTTCATTCTTCACCTCTTCAAAGCCGGACACACAAAGACACATTCATTGAGTGAAAGTTCTCGTTGGTTGTTAATTCATTGACATAAGAACGGATGCGGGTATTAAGTGTTCAAGTTGTTGCCTGTTGTTACTTTCAAAATTCATACAACGGCACTCATTAATAATGGGGCTGTTAGTTTACTATACAAGTAACAAGTAACAACAAGTGTGTGGTTGGCATGACATTAACATACGTCATCATGTACATATATTTTCATACCTATCACTAGGGCTTCTCATCTCATATTTGGCGCCATTGTTCCCTTCCTCGGCTCGATTAAGAAATGCAAATGAATCTGTCCACGATTGTCCGCGACCATTACTCCTCATAGCTGCAAAACTTTGATCGAAACGAACGAAAAACACTTCAGTACAAATAGTTGAAATGAAAGGAGAAATTGGGAAAAGTTCGAGAACTGAAGAAACCAAGAACCTTCTAAATTAGATCCTTCTCTGTAGATCATAAATGAGAATTTTCTTAAAAAATAAGCCGCTTACCCGGAGACATGACTGACTGACTTTGGCTTTCTTTTAATAGTCAGGTATTTAGTTGCTTTTCTGTGGTTCGAGTTTCTATATAATGTGCGTGGAATAGAGAGCGTAGCTCCCACGCATACATACAAGTTCAAATATTTACTCAAGCTTGGGCTTAAGTGCTTTCCTACATAAGGTAAAAAAGGCTGCAATTAAATGTTTGCCGCTAATGCTACTGCTGCTGCTGCTGCAGCTGCTGCTATGTATGTTAATTCTCAAAGGATTATTTTTATGCGAACGTTGAATGTTAATTATACGCCTTGCTGAACAGACGAGCATATGAGATTTTCTAAAACGTGTACGTTACGCAATGCGACTGAAATCTGTTTGTTAAATGCGTTACGTATACGATATTCATTCATGGAAAAAGCATTTGTGTGGTATGTGTATAAAGGCAATATGTGCAAAAACAAAAGACGAGAAAATAAATACCAACTAACTGAAAAAAAAGTAGTTCTGTATTTGACGTAAATCAGGTTCCGGGGATTATTATACGTTATATGGAAGACATGAAAAGACTTAAACAACAGTTGACAATGTAAGCGAGCATGTAATTACCCATCACTTCGTGCAACAACAATGACTTATTCATGTTCGCATGTTCGCCTTTCGGGTTCTTCTTCTGTTAGTTAAAGCGGCGAAATCGCTCTTACAATATCAACCGCCATCCTGAGTTATTTATTCCTTTTAATTACTAGCAGGTTAACTATAACGAGCGAAACTATGCGAATCTTCGGAGGATGGACGTACCAAAACCCTTACCTTTTCCTTGTGCTCTTTCTAAACGGTAGCAGCTTGCTATAAAGCTCTTATTTATTAGAGCTGCTCAGCTACTCGACAAAGAAGGGTTTAAGGGTTGTCATCTGACACCTGGAAAAGAGGACATTTTTTTTCCCCTTTGGCTCTCTGCTATCGAGGCCATCAAACTTGCTCAAGATGTAAAGGTTCTATGAAGTGTTGTAGGATGGGGCATAGTTTGGGCCTGTGCTGTGTGATGACGTCCTCGGAAGCATTATTTCCTCGAGAAAAGATACTGCGCTGGATGATTAACACCCAAAGCTGTACAGTGTGGTGTAAGTCCAAAGGACGATAAATCGCGAAACGGTGGGCGTCTACGGGGGCCAGTTTGCTCAAAGTAGAATTCGATTTCCAGCCGATTTCCGTGAACGCTTTCTTGCCTTCGCGATGGCTGTGGTTGTCCGGAAGTTTCGCGGGGCTCTTAAATGATGAGGTAGTAGATAAGCTTCGACGCCGACCAAGCTAAGGGAAATACGCTCATACCATTTTCTCATTAGGGACTTTAGGAAAAGTAGGGCCCCCTTCAATGAGGGTACTGTTCCTTGGAGGGACTCATTCATGTCTTATTAAGTTAACTTGGGTGTTATCGAGCTCCATGGTGTTACTTACACCAAACGCCATGGGGTATCTATCTGTCTTAAGTATCAATGTTGGTCCTTAGTTAATAAAATTTTAAGAATTATTACTGAAAATGATTTGCTGCTACAAAGTAAATCTTCTTATTTACTTTATTGCAACTTACTTTTGATCCCGACGTATAAATCCATGTGGAACAGAACAAAGTCGTTCCAAAACACATAGAATTTTCTTCTTATTGTTTTTTTTTTTATTTTTAAAGTGTTTGTTAGTTTCTTATTAAACTTTCTTCAACAGCAGCAGTCGGTAATGGGTGTTCAAAGATGGCTTCCAGATAATTAGAAACTTCTTTACGAAGAATATCGACAATTGTTTTTTACCGTCCTTTGAATCGGGTAATAACCTCCGTTCAGTGGCGCGTTTTTTACACTCATCTCCCATCTGTGATGTGCTGTTAATGCCTTGCTATCCCTCGGTCATCCCTTTTTCTGTCATCATCACCACATACATACGTACGTATATGCAATTACTCGAGAGTCTGAAATTTATTGACAGCTCAATTTGATATTTTTTTTGTATATTTGTTTATCTAATTTTTCCATTTTGACTACAAACACTGGAGCAATTCAATCTTAATATAACCAAAACAAAAAATTTATCGACAGGCAAATAATTGTTTTTTGTTTTTTGTTTTTTGTTTTTTTTTTTTAATAACCAAAACTCACACTCACAAAGATCTTTGCTTTCGACTTTTCAATTCACTTTTGTGCAATCTGCCCTCATTTGAGGGACATTTCCAATGTCCTCTGTCCATCCTTCTATTCCTCGACTGGATTTTCATCGATCGCTGCGGGCTCTTCGCAGCCCTCTTCTTCTTCCTGCGCTTCTTCCTGCCATTCGACGCCTTGTGGACGACAGTGAGGTAGGGAATCGTCCTGCGGTTTCTCAATAGTGTTTTGATAGTAAATATTCATGTCGGGACGATTCCATATACTTTGCACCCATTCGATACCGAAATCGTATTTCGGACACGTGCAGTATTTGCGCGAACGATGGCAGACTGGACATTTCGCGACATACGCTTGTTGATGCACAATGCCTGCCTTCTTTTTGCGCTTGCAACAGTGCGGACAAGTGTGGGGCTTCTTAGGTGGTTTGGTCGTCACACATGGTGGCGGTTTGCCATATACAAGATGACCGCGTTTCTTCGCGCAGAAACAGCAGTTGCATTGATCATGGTCCGGTTTGCTTTGACGCGATTGCATGCGATCGTAGAATTTCTTGTAGAAAACTTTAATTTTAGCTTCAATCCCACGTTGTTCGTCACACGACAAACCATCGAATTGAGCGTAACTCTCGGCTGTTTTTTTCGCTGCATGCACATAGACGCATTCGTCCGAATAGCTCGGACGACCATTGTAATCTTTGGCCGTTTCATCTATTTGCGGACTATAATAGAAAGCCTTAAAGCCCCTCTTGATTATAGTGTACGCCAAATGGGCTTCCACCCGATTCATAAGGCACTTGCGTCCCAATTCATGAAATATATCTTCTTTACGTAGGCGTTTCTTGGGCTTTTCATCCAAGCAATAACAGACTAGGTCGTAATGTAGAAAAGCATAAGTAATGATGTCGACCGCACTCTTGGCCTTGCATTCGTGCAGACCACAGATGACCATTATCTGAGCCAATGTATGGGATAAATCGATGACATTCTCTAGAAATATCGTAGAGCCACTCAACTCTTCTTGAGCGCACTCGCACTCATTCTTATCCATGATACCCAAATTGGCATGACGTTGACATTCTTTGTGTTTACAAGTGGTCTGACACCGGAAATTGGTTAAAGCTTGCGGAGCCTGCATTGCTTTCAATCGTCAGTTAGTTGTTCGTAAACGTTTGTAAAGTTTTTGGTTTTTACTTTTATGAGATTACAACAGAAAATTTAGTTAAAAAAAAAAAAAATCGGGAAACGTGTTTTTTGTTTTTTCTTTTTTTTTAAATATTTCAAATGTTTTTTTTTTTTGTTTTATTTCCTCTTTTTAATGAAATGAAAATCAAAGCCTGGATATCAAATGCTAAAAAAAAGTTGAACAAGATTTCAAGAGTATTTTAGCACAGATGTATATTTTCACATCGCATATAAGCACGTGTGTGGGAATAAAATTACAGCCACTAATGATTGTTCTCTAACCTCCTAAGTGGCTCAGTCATATTACTTGTACATACTGGACATTGCTTATTGATTTTCAAACGATTATTGTGTTTATCTATCCGGGAAACATGGCTTTTATTCAATTAACTGTGTATGACGAATATACAGGCAATGATCCGTCTATCCGTCCTTGTCCTTATGAAAGTGCATTTGGCATAAAAACGAACGTATTTTGGAAAATTTTTTTGTTATATTTTGTCAAGTCGTTTCATTACAACTTAATTTCATATTTCACATACGCTGTGTTTGACGAGTGTACGCGTATATCGCTAAAGAGGTCGACACAGTTAGTTAGTTGGTTATAATCCCCTAAAAATAGATTTTCTCGTTTCTATCGTTGTATCAAATTTAGAAATTTTCACATTTTCACATACGAGAAGGCGTAACTAAATAACGGATATTTTGGTGAAAACTCTCTGAGACTCTCTATTAAATTTTTGTCGGAATTTGTAAAAGAAAATAATTTTACTTAAAAATTAATTTCTCTTATATGATTTTCACTTCACTAAGATGTTATTATTAGAAGTAATTTATGACTCTTGGATTTATATTTGTGTTAATAGCAAATATTTGATATATGATAAGTTTGGGTAAACTTGTAACAACGCACGTATGGCAAAAAGTTTTAATAACACGTTGTTAGTCTTTCATAAGTTAAACGGAAACCATTTTAAATTGAATTATGCGCTTAACGTTTTAAAAAAATCAATACGTTTTCATACGTCGCACAACTTGTGCTACAAGGATATATTAAATCTGTGCGGATGTATGTAACACTCAGAAGTACTTAAGATAGACCGACCTTCTGTTGCACAGGTCGATTCCGAATCACTTTTTGAATCGATTTAGGTTTGTCTGTCCATCTATCCGCCTTGTATTCTTGTGGCAAAGCCGCAGGCAGTAGTTTTTGAGGTATTTTGACTAGATTTGCTACACCGACATTAAAATTAGTTTGCATTGGATCACTTTTTCGATCACTCCCCTTTAACACCTTGTTTGGGAAAGTCGCTGCATGAATAACTTTACTACAGGAAGTGGTGCAAGAACTTCAATTATGGGCCGTGTCTGCCGACTTGAAACTTGTTTACTTATTAGTTGTGTTCTTAATTTTTTTTCCACGAACTTACTCAATAAAAGTAATTATTGGGAATGTCTCGGATTGCAAGTAATTACGACAGAAAAATTATTGTTATGCAATAAACTACTATACAGTTATAGTCGTTTGATGGTTGTAAGCGGTCGTCTTTACATGCATGTTGGCAATCATTGTACGTTTGCTGTCCAATATGTTATCTGAAAATATGTTATGAAGGTTTTTGCAGCAGTTCCCAGTGTCTTCGCAACAATAAAATATGAATGCATTGAATGGCCCGAGGGCGAGTGCGAAAATTTTTGATAATTCCTGGACGACGAAAAACGAGAAACTAGCACTCGTTACTTTACCGTTCGTACTAAGATGGCAGTTGATTGTCGTTTCGTGTCGGAGACGAGTATGGTAATAGCATCTTGACATCGTCTCGATTTTATAACACGACAACAACTCACGTACTTGCAAACGACTCTAGCGCTGAACCCATTGATGCATTTGCATCGTACATTGAACTTTCGTCTGAACGTCAAAATATGATTTCATGTTGCCTTTGTATGTAGTTGACCCTCTAGCTTGCAACACATTCAATAGAGATATTTTGCTTGATGGCCGAAGCAAACGCTCAGTGCTTTACCAACTCGATTTTTATAATCACTATCGTAGATCAATTCATTTGTTGGAGACAAATTTAAAATACATTAGAATTCGTATTTATGGCCAAAGGAAGTTTACCACGTAAACCACTTATATAAATAAAAATTTCTTGTTGCCTCTCTTAAGGCTTTAAATTAACCATAAATGTTTGCCTAATTTCAGGAAACTTTAGTCTTATATACCATATAAAATTTTTTGCCGTCTCTAACTTTTGTTGTAATGACTTTCGCAGTTGAAATTTGTTTCTCGTTCGTTTGTTTGCCCGAAATCGAATAAAAGTGCAATCTAAAGTTCTTTTAAAAGTAAGTTGACAACTTAGCAAGTATATAGAAATAGGAAAAGTTAAACACAATGAATTGGTTATTTATTATCTCGGCAAAACTTCACATCCATACGAACAAGGGAATCTTTACTGTTAGTCAATCAGAGGCTGTCTTCGCGACTGCCAAGGTCAGCTATTTCAATAAAAATTTGGATAGCTTGTTTCTATTCTAGATTGAAAGTAAATTTTGAAGGTTCCCGTCATTAGGCACATAGTCGCTTCTTAATAAATGTGGAATAAATGGATGGAAGGATGACCACATTTTCGAATCACCTCACTCTGCTAGGTGGATTTTGTTTTTTTTCGACTAATAGAAATAACCGCGTTTGGAGGTAAAACCCCGCTTATCTAGAGACAGCGCCTTTGTAATGGTGCCTTGCAGGGAGTGACGGCACATTTACTCACTGAAAGAATTGATATACGCTTCATCTGTTCCTATAATAATATTTACTTATACCTGATTAGTCATTACTGAGAAGGGCATGTATTTTCATCGTAGCTGTTCTTGCAATGATTGAACAGTTTTTTTTTTACTCTTTTGTTTTTTCAAAGAAATGATTGTTTCTAAAATTTTATAATTTGGAAAATCCACAACGTAGCTGAAGGATGGAGAAATCCCGAATTTTCCGCTGAAATACATATTTCAACTTTATCTGGCGTAATCAGTCGATAGTAATGTGCTCTGCCTTGTTAAGGGTGTCAAAAATGAATGCTTTTCGCCTTTCGCCCAGTCAGAGGCAGGGTACAGGAATTGTGATGGAAATTTCAAGTACCCTGGCAGAGCTGAGCATACGTATATTCACGTTTGATTAGTGCTTGGTTTGTTTATTCAAATGAAAGCTGACGTATATAAAAGAACAACAATATAATGTTGCGAATCTCAGTGCATACGTAAACGAAAAGAATAAATGCGGAAGGAAAAATGTAAGTTAGCATAATTAGTGACAGTCACTGTGCAATTGCAAACTTTGGTTTCTTTTGTAATGATTCAGATAACACAACTTGCACAACTTGCGAAATTACGCTGACAAGTATGTTTGA
Source organism: Glossina austeni (assembly GCA_000688735.1). NCBI lineage: Eukaryota > Metazoa > Arthropoda > Insecta > Diptera > Glossinidae > Glossina > Glossina austeni. The sequence continues at coordinate 1,313,284 of KK502444.1, forward strand.
AAACAATTTGGACTCTGTTAGCTGTTAGCAAACGCTTTCTTATCCTTTCCTTATTAAGCCTTAAGAGTGAACAAAACATCTTTGTCTTACCTGAAAAAAGAAATGTCTAATCGACGTAGGAATTTTTCGCGTTTTCCCATTCTTTTGAGAACAATAAAAGCAGCGCCAATAAGATCCCTCTAATCTGTAAAAGTAATGTCAATTTTTTTGTAAGAGAAGCCATTGCCCTTCCACCTCGGTACTTATCGACCATTGTGTTCCACTTAAGGATTATCACATTAACAAGTGAGTAAGTAATCGCAGGCTGCATCTTGCATCTAATTCCTTGAGATGGTGTGTACAGTAAACCCCGCTACAACGCAATGATTAGTTTCGCTTACTATCAGTCCGTGCCCAAGTCACTCAGCTCATACAAGGACATGAACCCCAGTTATATATAAAAGGACTTGCTTTAATAAGCAGGCTTAAGTCAGTTGATGACCGTTGGCTTGCAAATGCTTTCTTTTCACAAGAAATGCATGAACGTTCATCAACACAAAATTGATCCCTCACTAATTTGTACCGTGTCGTGTCGAAACCTCATTACATAAAATATTATCATTCTTCTATTTGAACTAGAACAACGCAGTTTAAATTTACATATAGTATGAGTATGAACCGAAAAAAAGTGTGCCGTGTTGTATCGGAAGCAGTGTGGTGTCGAAACCTTGTTCTTGTTGTATCCCAGCCCTGTTGCATCGTATCGAATCAATGTCTTAAATTTCTTTCCAAGTGTACATGTGAATGAATGTGTTTTCATAAAAAAAAACACATGAAACTCAACATTGCGACGAAATACGAAAAATTAATTTTCATCACAAATTACAGCTCATCGATAGTGTTAAGGATGTGCAGATCAATTCGAATCCAAGTAGCAAAGATCCTAACAGAGCTCGCTTAGGTAGTTACAACTAAGACGTGGTTGGATTTCGAGGCGTACTCCGTGCAAATGTCTATATGCTTTCAAGCAAGCTGAACATATTCAAAGTGTGTTTTTCGGAACTTCTCCTCCAAATTTCCGAAGTTTGGTGTGTTAGCATACGAATCCATCTCTTATTAGCTTGTGTTATAGACGATGATGTTTTGATAAATAGGGAAAATATTTAAAAGCTTTTTTTTTCATTCGTCACACTGTATGAAAAGCATATGTAACGTCAACAAATAGAAAAAATGGTCGCCATTTATTTCATTTCCTTAGCCATAGAGAATGAAAGAGTGAACCCAAAGTTATTTACACAAAGTTATATATATATATATATATATATTTTTTTTTTTTTCTTTTGTAAGATTAACTCTGCTCTCTGAATGTGCAAACTCATGCATGTGTCACTAGGGCAATCCTTCTGGGCAGTATATTGAAAAGTAGTAAGTAAATTGAAAACCAGCCAAGATTTTGAAAATAAATTTTCGTGAACGAGGTATTAAAGAGAGATGTTTGATGGCGCTTAGAATTAATGCTTAAATGCATTCCCCGAAACTCCGAGTCCTTCCATTAAATAGTTTGTAACTAATAAACAAAATGTAATGAACGAAAACTTTTTCATTAAATTTCTTCCTTGAATGACAAGCAATTTCTACTTTACTTCTTTGAAGTACGAAAAAATAAAAGACAATTTTTATCCAATCACTTTTTCCAAGAAAGTGTTAAATATATTTCGCACTATTCATCGCATCCAACAGTAAGTAATAAGTAATAAGAGCAATAATGAAGGAAAAGAATTCGTTCTCGGTAAAGAAATTTGAAAAATGTTTTGAATAATTCAACTTTGAAATAAAATAATAAAATGATTGTCATTGTGCTTGTTGCGCCCTTTACCGTTCGTTGTTCGTATTCTATGTTCTATTCAAGGTTTTGTTTTGGAAAAACGGAAAGCCACCGTTGTTTGCCTTTTTTTGCGAAGGAGTGGAATAATTGACATGCACGTATGCATTAATTTAATTATATTGAAACCTCCTAAAGCAAATTGCTTCTGTTTTTATGCTTTTCATACCATCGTTTTCCATCGCTATGAATATAGTCAGCTTTTATTATATTTATATTCGTTTAACTCGTAGAATTATAGCGTACACGCGTCCGTGCTAGACCAAAATGTAGTCGAATGTGATGTCGATGTGTAATGGAAGGAGAAAACGACCATAAGGAGCCACGCAGCCATGTAGCGAAGAATCATTTTTAATAAAGCCAAGATGAAGGATACGTGACGGGCCTTAACAATGATTATGAAGAACAATTAAGCAAATCCTCTTTACTCTGCGGCGAATTTTCAATACCCTTCATCTTCAATTCGTATGCGTAGGAATAGCGAAATGCGTTTTAAATGTAAGCCTTTCGTAGGAATCGGAAGCAGACATTTTATCTTCGATCTTGAAGATCGAAGCCCCGCTAATCTTTCAAACTGGACTTCTCGTCGATATCATCCGTACGCTTTAAATTTTTTATGAATAATTTGTACGGTTGCCTGTATACTCATATATACGATCACCTGCGACTATTTCCGTCTCGCAAAACCGAAAAGACTCCGGACTAAGGATCGTTGAAAGAACTCAAGGCTATACAGAAAAGCATATTTCAGAAGTGCTTCGAGGAGCCCATATCTGCAACCTGCATATGTACATATGGACGAGACCTACCTACCTATACATGTATAGTGCACTTAGAGCCTAAACCACGCGCTCGGCACTTTTGATGTGGAATCACGCATTCACGCGTTCACTTTCTGTCCCATTGTTCCTTGTCCGAAAATGTCGGTGTTTAATTAGAGACAAGAAATTCTGAAATAAATTTCTTGTACACATTTCATTCTTCTTCTTCGTTTTTATCAACTCGGCAGTATTCTCTGCCTACGCATGTCTGCACGCCTTAGCAATGAAGAAATTTGCTGTCGTCCCCTGCCTATTTTTTTGATGCTCATCTTCTTGCTCTTCCTTATAGTACCTAAACAAATTTGTCTTGCTTCCTGCAATTTCTTTGTCTTCGCTTTGTTTTTCATTTTGTTTTTTTATTAAATTCTTTCCACTTAACAGGTTTTGCTTATTCTGGATATCTTGCAGAGTGAAAGGCATGATAGCTTTCACTCAAGCTTAAAATTCGAATTGAAAGGATTGTCTCTAATCTTTCTATATTCAAAAACGAACGTATCTGCCTGGGATCTTAGTGAATAATTTAAAATTAAATTGAATTTCATGAGTAATAAAATTTCTTTACACATTTTCGATACAATAAATCAATTACTGCAACATATCGCATCCCTTTTATTCAAATATCTTAAGATTGTATTCGTTGCGTAGAATTTTGGCACACACATACAATATGTTGCGAAATAATTGTGTAACACAATAAACTTTTATCTATATACGCGTTTGGTTCCGACATTGCCACAAACTCTGCCCTTTTATGGGAGATAGTGAGTGTCACGAGCGTACTGTGGAAAAATTCATAAAACAAAAGTAAACACAAGTTATATGACAAAAACAGAACAGCACAATATCGTGCCAACAAAACAATTTCAAATTTTATACATCGGTAAATGTGTTTGTACAATACTACCTACAGCCAACAGGTACCACCTTCAACACAATACAGAAAATTGTAGTTTTTAAGCACACAACATGAACCTTCCATTCCATTGCATTGTTTCGAAGAGTGATGTGTAAGTCAGACTTTTATGTTATTTAACATGTGGTTATTATTTCCTTCACTGAATCTCGGGGATATAATCAGTTGCTTAGGTCGCTTGCAACACAACATCATCTTTTGCCCACACGGACATATAAGGGCGCGAGAGCTGCGGTAGCATTTAAAGCTTCATCCATCTAATCATTTTACCTTGTGTCGTATTTCAGTGTTATGGCCGAACATTACCGGGGCCTAAAGGATCTATTGTCCTCACTCCAGCTTCTAGATCTCCAGCTTTAGGATCCTTACGAATGGCTTCCTTCGTTCGAAGCATGCCAAACATCTGGTATATGAATCTGCTGGTGGTCACGCATTCACACAGGATATGGTGGGATGTCTCCGGCGGTCCTTCGCGGAACCTGCATGATTAGCACGAAAAGCAAGCCCAATCCCCAAGCCCAAGTAGTCGATAAATAAAATTTGATTCAAGGACAAGTCTTTTTGTTTACTTTTAATACATTGGTACGTTTTTATTTGTTTGGGAATTGCTCGGGGATTTTAAATATTGTCCTTTACGTACAATGCAATAGAAAAAGTTTTTAAATTATACGATACATTATATGCTTCCGTAAGTAGGTGTATGCGTGCAAGCAAGAATGTCATGAAAGAATTTGACGCAAGTATTTACAATTCGAAGCACAGACGGTTTTGGTTATGAAAAACGAAGAAAAAGAACAAGAGAAATGTCTTCACATTTCGGTTATTTTGTTCTTTTGTAAAGTTTTCGTTTTCTGCACGATGTGACGTGGCCGGCACAACTTGGCCGGTATATTAATGTTGCTTTTCCGCGTGCAACACGTCGAGCTGCATTGCATTATATGAAATTTGCGTTGGCTTATCTCGCCGTAATTACTTACTAATGGAGCGATTAATTTTTAAAAAAATTGCGAATTAATTATTTTTTACAAAATTAATATAATCTTACTAAAAAGGACAAAAATTGTCTTACAATTTTGTATTCTTCTTCTTCTTAAGCATTCAGGGAGTCTACAACAAAGATCCACCGTCATAGAATTTTCCCGATATGAACACGAAGTACTTTACCTGAGCCTTAATAAAGTCATCTTTTTGTTTAGATTTTTAATCGGTTTACGACGTCTTTATTAACTTGTTAACCCCTGTTAGCTATTACCACTTTTGACGTGGAAGTATTACTCTGGAAGTATTACCGACAGAACAGCACTAAACATCGCTTTCTCGAATGAATCATTTCATTATGTTTCAAAACTGGCGGCCTGCGGGTAATCACGTATTTGAATTCATGCGTGATAATCCCTCGGTCGAGGCAAACATATTTTCCGATCAATTTCTGGGAAAAGTGTTTGAAAAGTACCGAGAAAAGGGAAGATTTCTACTCGCTTTCATTAAGAGTCTGCGGCATATAGGAGATAACAACACGAAATTTGCGGCCCTTTCGAAAGTTGAGATGAAAAAAATTTATCTGAGGAAAGTCGTATGCATCGCAGAGCACATGAGAACGCTGGCTTGTCTTAAAAGAAAATAATGCAACATTTGCTGCATCATCGTACGTGAATTGTTCTCTCTCTAGCACCACATATGCTTTACATCAAGACGGTGGCCACGGTAGAGTGGCTTGAAGTAGAACACAGTGCTTTTACATCTTTTCATTCATTCATTTCTTCTTCCTCTTTGAATGTATACAACAAACAATCTCCTCCTAAAACATAAAAACGGTAAGCATTTCAATTTTCGGTGAAAGGGAAAAAATAATTTCATTAAAGTTGTTTTGGGAAAAGTAAAAATATTTAAAACAGAATTTCGAGCAAGCACTCCTTCATTCCTCATTATTGAGTTAAAAGTAAAAGAATTAAAATTTTTCAAAATCTCTCGACAAATATTTGCAAGGAGCTCCGTACTTATATTTATAAAAGGACCTCTAGCATTAAAGTGCAGAGAAATCAACTGAATTAACTGCAGGTAGTCTTCGTAAGCATTAAGTTGAAGTACCTAATAAATCTGCTTAATGATTTTAAGAACTATCTGCACTGGCCTTGACGAGCAAAGCACACAAAAAACGTGGAATAACTTAAAATATTTTAATGGGAGTCGAAGTAACACTTATAACCAAAACTAGAGTTAGATAAAAATTTTTAAAACCCTTGTGTAAAATTCTCCCCGAAAAAGAACACGAATTTTTTATACCTTTTGTTTAATAGGTGCTCGCTTAAAAGCCCTTCATTTGTGATTTATTATTAAACTTATAGGACATCATCCCCTGGAGATTGTGTTGTCGAAGACCATTTGCTAGCACGAGACTGATACGGCTTTGATTTATTCGTTACTAAAGAACACAAGTGAGCGATACAAGTCTGTAAAAATGTGCGTTTTAAGGCTTAGACTCATTTACTGTAAAATTTCATGAAAATATTCTCAAAGGTAATAAAGCTTTACCCCGTCAAGGGTGTATGATGTGAACATTGAAAAAGTGATTAAAACTTTGCCGAACATGCTCATCGTCTGCAGCTTTAAGTTAACGTTCTCTAGGCAGGGCTGTCTCAACGCATTAAAGATTTTCTTTTCTGTAATCGATTTTCGAGCGAAAGAAAATCTTCAATTTGATAAGATTTCGTTTCAAAGAAACCCTCCACCACAATGCTCACTAGAGTTCCAGGCAATTTTTGTTATGTTGTTTCAGGTGACAAATGTTCGCCTGTAACGGTAGGGCAAAAAGCATGAAGGACAAGGACATCAAGGAAAAGCGTTATTTCCCGAAAACTCCCTGACATACTCTTCCTCTTCTTTATTCCCAAGAAATTCAAAAAAATCTTTTCTTACAAATTCTGCATAAGGATTGTATTACAGTTTTGTATGTGAAAAGCCATTTATTAATATTTCTTAACAAACCTTTTCGGTTTTATGCCCTACAACCCTTGTGGTTCAGGGCCCATCAACTTCGAGCCGATGTACACAATATTTAGAAGGACTTGAGATAGACTCACCTTTACTTGAGGCGATCAATTTACAATCACTTTCTGTCTGTCATCGATCTAAACTTGCCTATCCGTCTAATTTGGTACGTCGATCCAAAGGCGAGAGCTGTTGAAAGTGCTTCAGATCGGATCACTTTTTTGACGCCTTATTTGAGTAACTGTAGGGTGTTGAAGGGTGTTTAATGGCCATGTTCCATTGCGGTGTTCTACTTGTTACACTTAATTTTTTTTCTACGTAAATGTAGAAAAATGAGCCCATTTTTCACGAACACAAGGTGACGTCGCTCTTTATGCATATTTTTATTTATTTAATTTTTTTTTTTGCGTTTTCAGTTTTAGTAAAAAGTTTTTTGCACACTCTGGACTGGAATTTTGAATTCCCTGAGTTTATTAGGAGCTCTCGATTAAATTTTATGTGCAGTCTCAGGTGTCTTTGCCATGCTATGTTATCTAAGTAATTGTGAAGTTGTTTTGTGTCTTGATTGGCAAAAGTTCTTTGCCTTCCTAAAGGTCCTTTCGACAGTTTCTTCCCCCCACCCCTGTGAATATTTCCATATTAATATTTAAAAAAAAGGGAAAAAGAGAAAGCGACAAGGAAAACAAAATTTGTGTGGAAAAGTAAAAATAATGGATACTGAAACGTTCAGTTATTTAAAAATTCATTTTATTTGCTGTTGTTTGCTTCTCAACCCATAGCTTGTATACGTTGGGAAATGAAATATTTTTTCACAGAAAACGAAAAGAAGACAACATTCGTTGCGAAAGAGAGAAAAGGAAAAAACAAAACACAATTCAATGTAAATTTATTTTATTTCACTCAAATAGAAAAAAAAAAGCGAAGGGAAGCTTCAAAAAATGTCTCACGTTCAGTTCGAGGAATTCAAGTTGAAATTGTTAAGAAAAAAAGTAGAAAATCTGTCGTTCATTGAAAGTCAAAGAAGTGATTTTGATGACTAGTAAGTAAGTAGGCAACATTATCTTCAATAAGCAAGCTGCGGATCAACACAAGCCATGATAGCTCTGCTTCTCTGCATATGGGTTTTCACACTTGGGTTAGTTTCCCTCTTTAGGGTTTCCCCGCTTAACCCTTAATCACGAAAACTGATGATTGGTTGTCTTAAGTGTTCCTCGGTACTCGTATTTCTTGTTCTATTCTTCAAGCACATGCTTATGACTTTTGTTCCATGTGTGTTTTATACGTTTCGGAATCCTTTCAATTTTCTTTTTCACTTTGTTTTGTTTTTATACAATTTTAAGAAAAATTGTCGCATTATTTCATAAAAAGTGAGTTTTCTTCTTCTTCTTCTTCTTTTTTTTTTTTTTGAAAAATCATTAAAAGTAACTCAAGTGCTATTTTTAACGCATGACCTTTCACCTTTTGTTTGTGTATATACGTATACATAAAGGCCTCTTTTCTTTTGAACAACCCTTCATATGTGCTAAGTTATATGAAGTGCTAAAGTGTTTACGGTTATGAAAAGGATTTCAATGTGAAATCTATGCTTCACCGAATGTGTAAAGAAGAAGAAGAAGAAATCTCTGTGGTATTTAAGCAAAAAATCTTTTTGAATAGAAATTTGCTTTTCCTTAAAAATTAATTAAAAATCTCGGTATACTTCCTAGTGCGACGTTCTGTTTTGTGTTAGCAGAAATATATAGTTTCTTGACACGGACGTAATGGTAGTGAACAGAGTCACTCACTTTAGCCTTTTGAGGACAGCATTACCACAGCTTATATGATGCTTTCCTTTTGATTCGAGGTTAATTAACCGCCTGGAAGCATTTTAGCTGCCGATTAAAAACAGTTTTCCTCCTTGCAACTAGGCTTTTAACCGGAACGCAAACACACTGAACTTGTTTCGAAAACTGTTTACCAAAAGCAGAGAAGAAATTCCATTCTTCACAGCTAATGTGCGCAAAGCCAATTAATGAAATTTAAATTAATTGACTGCTCTACCAACTGCAGGCCTACACGAATTGTGTCGTCTCGTTTGCAAACCCGTGACGCTGAAACGCTAACGTTCCTCAACATACGTCCGAGGATGCCAGATGGTCGCGGCGACTGGATTTACCTACAAACTAGTTTATGATAGCTACAGAATTTAAGCCGCATATAAAAGAAAAACTGAAATTCTTTTGTCCGACAACGTGCGCAGCTAAATAAGTGGTCGTTACAAATGTTACATAAAACTAATTTCACCGGTTGGTCTACTGATTTGGTTGACTGTAAACGTTTTAATTAAGCTGGACGCAAGCCTCGAAGTATATCAAAAATTAGCTCTTTCCTGATGTTTTTCCTTTGTTTAAGCGGACAATGATGAAGCATCGCACCTCAAGTACATACATAGATTAAAAATTGCAGAGTCACTCCACTTCACTTTAGTTTATTTGAACAAATTCAATTTCGGTTTTTTTGTTGTTTTTTTGACAAAAATCAATTACGGTTCTGCAACAAATGTCAAAAGTTTTATATAGAAAAAGTTTTTTTCGACTACACATATCTGTTGACATTTTTTTATGGTTGGGTGTGAAATCCATACATTCGACATAAACACATACAAATATAGAAGAGTTCGTGTAAATGTCAAGGTCGATGTTTGGTAATTTTTGGCAATTATTTAATAGAAAAAAGTTTGACCGAATGCCAATAAATTTCTATTATTCTGAAGTGACAGGCAGCTTAATGCCGTTTAGCATGACGAGATGAATAAATTTAAAATTGATTACGAAATGAATGCGTTTATGCGGATAACATTTATATTGCACGTAAAACTTATAAAAAATCGGAAAAGTAAGTAAAATAAATATTGGATCGTCAAAGATGAAATTTGCCGATAATAGATTGAATTCATTTTATATATAGCATAAAACGTGATGGTTGGCAAGGCCGCCGCGCCATTAAATGCTCCAAACCAATTCGCTGAATAAAGCCCTGCACATAATTCGTATAATGAGTTTTCCTAATAATACTTTACCTGGAAAGTTATCGGAGAAGTAGTTCCACCCGAACTATTTTCATTCGTCGTTGGGCGTAGACAAAAACAAGTTCACCGAAATATCTTGAAAATTGGGACTAGCACGTTGAACACCAGAATGCATGAACAAACATCAAACGCACAGACAGACAGACAAGCTTAGATCACCATAATAAAAGATGGAAGAAGTAGTTCCACCCGAACTATTTTCATTCGTCCTTGGGCCTAGACAAAAACAAGTTCACCGAAATATCTTGAAAATTGGGACTAGCACGTTGAACACCAGAATGCATCAACAAACATCAAACGCACAGACAGACAGACAAGCTTAGATCACCATAATAAAAGATGGCTCTAATCAAATATTTTATTTCTTTAAATATTTAAAGAATATTTAAATATTTCTTTTATATTGTAAAAGAAAATTATGTTGACAATAAAATTCAAACTAAAAGGGGCAACAGCTCGTTTTTAAATATGTTGAAGGCTTGCAATCGGTGTATTTTTACCCCTCAATTGCGAGATGTCTGTTACACCATGGAGTGTCTTGAAAATTGAAAGCTTGTGTGGTTCATCTCCCCTTTTTGTTCAAACATTTGCAAGAGAAACATTTACACCAACGAACTTAAATATCGCAAGTCAATCAACAACTAAAGAATACGTTTATATACGTTTTGTTTATTATACTAAATTCTTCGGTTAAGGGTGCCTTCATGCATTTGCGATCGTAACTAAAATTACCCTTAAAATTTGTGATGGTTCCTCGAGCAGATTCGATTTTCATTATGATCCAATTTTAAAGAAGGTTTGGATGAATTTTTTCAAAAATTTCCATTCCCCGTTTTTTACTTCGACCTTGACGGTGTGGACGGTGTGGATGTTAGAAATGAAACAAAATAAATATTAAAGCAACGTAGGTGCGGAGGTGGCGTCACATTGTGATGATGACAACGTTGCTCGTGTTTGACATCATCACATCATTTATGCTGACGCGAAACACACACTGCTTGTCGGAAATAAACTTTTAAATGCTTTGACTGAATTTTTATTAAAAATGCGCTTTTCATGCATTTTTAAAACTTAGGCAAACTTATTTCCGTCATGCATGTGGAAATTGTGGAAATTTATTTCTTATTTCTGAAATCCGGAATATTTGCGGAAATTTTAGCTGCAATCACGAAAATTGATTACGTAATATATAAAACCGTTATTTTTCATATGATTACCAAAAAAAATTTATCAAAGTTTTGAATGCTAAAGAAGGCGGAACGACTTTCGTAAATTTCGTTTATTCCCCCCAAGGCGTAAATATTACTGCCATGGAATGAGTCAATTTGACTATTAATTTGTACGGATTAATGTATTACCGGAACTCTCTATATTAATGAAATGCAGACAGGCAGCGGATTTTTGTTCTACAGAAATATATAACAAGAGAAGTGTTTAATTAACCTCTGAACATGTGCATGGCCATCTGAACATTGCTATCAATTCTTTTTTATTGAATTTTACAAGCGGAACCTTCCATTTCTTAGGCAGCCATTACTTAGACATCAATAGGACCAAAGCCGTCAGAAGCGATTACTTCATAGGGGGTACGTACACAAAGAACCGGAATTTTTGTTTAGGAAATACACACACGTTTATTGTGTGTGTGCTCTGTGCGAAAATAGTAAAAATTATTTTCCCTAAACCTATTGCTCGTCGCTAACTCGAGGATGCTATGCCAAAAAAAAGTTTTGTTCTTTTAAGGGAAACTAGTCATCGAGCTATTTTTGTACATTTTTCTAAGGAGTGAAGCGCTCTTCAACAAGTGAGGGCGGTAAGAATTTTTTAAGTAGACTCGCTTTTCATCCCCAGTTAGAATACGATACAGAAACAACTTTTGCTTATATCTTTCGGGCAAAGAATTGATGCTGTGTGTGAGCGATCATTCAGGGAATGTAAGCTATTCATGTGATAGGGCGGCAATCGGCCGCAACCTAGTGGCCATGTACCCAATTAGTCAGACTTATGTCTTTATCGACCAAGCACTTATTATAGCTATTGCTAACAACGTTCGGCATTTTCGTTGTTACACAAACCATTTTTCAGTTGCGATTACAGATGCTTAAAATACGGAAAAAACTACGACTCCAGGCGTATGTGTTCGCTACACGTAACGTTAAGATCGTCCAAGAGCAAATTGCGGTTTCATATTTACCAGTATACGAAACGAAAAAAACGTTAAACGAAATTAAAAAGAAATCCAAAATTTTTTATTAAATTTCGCATCTGCTGATCCGCTTATTTGTTTCGTTTCGCTTTAATATCAAAATATTTAAGTTGCAAGCATTAAAAATAATTTCTGATGTTAATGCACCACCTGTTTAAGGAACTTTTTCGAATTATTGTTTCAAGCTTGAGATCGTACTCGTAAAAGCTTTCAACATTTTCATGTTAATCGAATGCTTCTCTCTGTTGCGCTTAAAACCTTCACGAACTCATAAACTCGTAAACAAAAGTAAATTTTTATGAATATTTTGTCAGGACATAAATACTAAGAGTTTAATGTCTCTCAGTCTACCTAGTTGCACATATTGAATCTATCAGCACACATTTGCCATAAGTACATTCGTACTTACATATCACTTTATGCGTAGTCATAAAGTAATAACATTTTCATATGTTACCCGCTTCCGTAAATTATGAAAGTATTAAGCAAATGAAATTTTACAAAGCAAAACAAAAGAACATAAAAACAAGGAGAGGAGAAAAATGTAGAGAGAGAGAAGGAAGAGATTATTTAAAATATAATTTTTGTGTGTGACTTGTGTGGGAAGTGTGATTGTGATTGTGTGCTTCAATACCTTTAAATGTCAAAATGCAGTTTGTATTTGTAATGCCAGTGCACACGGAATAGCATCTATTGTTCAAGGCAGGATCGCTGCTAAACATACTTCCAAAAGGCCTCCATCGAGGTGATTGACATTTCTTATGGATATGTTCAGATTCGAAACAATTTGACGCTTCAGTTCTTTTAGCCTTTTGCGAAACAAATTCATTTCGATCGATCGCGAGCTAGTTATTTCTTCTTCTGTGCTCGCGTATTCAAATCTCAATGCAGTGGAATTTACTTTAATCGTAGTTACAGTGAGTGCTAAGTCGGTAATGGGATAACACTTACCGATTGGACACACACCCTCACTTCTTTCCAACCGTCACTGGTCACAAAAACAATTTGCAAACACATTCCCAAACTATTTACTACCTTAAGTAGAGTAAGATCTCCAAAACACCTCAACATAGCTCCGTTAAGTAGCTATGACCAAGCTATGGTTTGATTTGGAAACTAACATTTTTTTTTTTTTTTTGGTCTGAGGAAATAAAGGAAAAATGCCTTGAATCTATACCTCGTCTGACACATTGAGATTTGAACCTCTGTGCACTGAGTTAATAGTCAGTGCTCTCATCTGCTAATTATTGTGAATTTGTTTATTTCGTTGCAAAGGATTGCCATAGCATTAATGAAAATGGCGGAGATTTTAGCTTGGGTACGCGAAATCTCAAATTAGACTATTTCTCCATAGCGGGCTCATACAAAGGCGGTAAATTTCAAAAGATTTTTAAAAGCAATTCTGGACAGGACCACTTGAATTTCCTTAGTTCGTTCGCAAGGCATTTTCGTAGAGATTCGCATGTTGCTTAAAAAATTCCCTTGGATAGAATAGAATTCTAAATCCAACAATAGTCGGATGCAAACTAAGGCTTAACAAAGCTTTATTTGGCTCTAACGGGGTAGTCAGTATAGCTCTTTGTTAGTTGAATTCGAATTTATCTTAGCATCCTTTTAAAAGTGTTCAAGTTGAAAATGGTGTTTGCTAAGGCAATCCTTCTCCCTGATAAACTCTTTTTCATAATGCCTACCGCAAATTATTTGTTTCATAAACTTTGCCGATGCCAAACACAAGCACTTGTTTCACAATTCCTTTCACGTTCTCTGTGATAATTTCGACGATGCTCATTATGCTCAAGATTAAAGCGCTCTTATGAGACAGTCATTAATATTCTCTGGGTAATGATTGTTAGAGACGCCAGTTTTGTACCTACCATCGAAGGACGGAGGGATATTCATAACATTACAACATGCAGAAGGAAGGAGCTTCAGGCATCCCTTAAAGTAATCATATTCTTGATCATTACCGAATATGAGCTCATCTAGGAACGTCTGTTCTGTTTACAGAATACCTTAAGCAATTTTATGAATAAATTCATTAATTGATAAGTAAATAAATAAATAAATAAATAAATAAATAAGGAAAAAAGTATTTTAAAAAAATGTTAAGAGAAATGTAGAAAAAGTAAGTGTAAGTGTAAATTATTCCAATTTCTGATTATTTTAACATTAATGAAATTGTCAGGCTCTGCTGTATATGAGATGGGAATATAAATATTTCAAGACTTACTTGCAAACAAATTTGCTTTTCGAATAGAAATGAAAGTAAAATTTGATCATAGGATGACTTTTACAAGGAAATTTAATGCATTTGATTATTTCATGCAATTTCTTATAAAATATTCTTTCTTGATATATTTATGCTCGCATGTATGCGTGTTTAGGTATGTGCATATTTAATCTAACTCTACGCACTGCCTCTGTATCTTTGCCTTGACGGAGGATGTCTATGTCACGTTTATTATATAAAACATATTTCATATCGTATTAAAATGCTATATATTTCATATTTGTCTCAATCTTCTCCTCGATGACAATCTGGCTGCCGGGGAATATTATTAAACATCTCTACTATGCCAGCGCTTTCTATAAGAAGTCTAATAACGTTAATAGACATAAAACCAATTAAGAAATTTCGTTAGAAAATTGCAACAAACTAGAGACCGGATAAAATTTGCACGTGTACTTATGCATCTTTTATACGAGTAAGCGCAGTAGTTGGTTGAGATCTGGTTACTTTGAAGGCCATGCGCTCTACAATGTGATTACATTTTCTTCTTGTGTTGCATCTGCCATGCGAAAGGTCACCAGCAATAAAAATTAGAGCTCGACATAAAAGTTAATTAGAATATAATTTATTTTTATTTACGCTTTTTTTTTTTGGAAATGTTTGTCTTAATAATCTTCTTCTTTTTTTTTTTAATTAAAAGAATTTAAAAACACTGTACTCTACATCACTGCACTTAACACAGCTATGAATATATATATATTTTCTTTAATATGACCAATCAGTCCCCTATTCGTGACGGTCAGAAAGAAGTCAGGGAAGAGAATGTGGAGGGGATGGCCCCAGCGTAATAGGTGCGCCCAATCGTTAAGTGTTATACCTTTACGGACTGAGCACGCACTACAGCTGTGACCAAAGCAAACCCTGCCGCACATGGCATATGAACCCGTGAACGCTAACTTGATAATCACGATTGCCACTTAGTAGGCTAGTCACGCGACCAACAACTTTTTCAAATAAAGCATTATATGGGAAGTGACCACCATTGGACACACAAGCTTAATGCGTTTCAGAAAGCGATTCTGATTCAATCAGTATAATAAAAGGTGGGCGGGTCTATATCAAATTCTTCCGGATGTTGTACACACATCGTCTCGAGATAACTTGACATACCCTATACCACAAGTTTTGCAGGCTATGAAAAGGAAAAAATTTGTATGTTTTCATATTTTTAGTCAAAATTCTAATTTTATTAAAAAAATATTCATTTTTACCAAAATCAAGAGCATTTCCGATCCTCTCCCAATAACAGTCAATAGATAAAACTTGAAAGGCTTCGAATAAAAGGAATGAAAACAAATGAATCTTAAATTCGTTTAATGCAAGATCGTCAACATTTGTTTTATTTTAAGCGAAATGTTGACTATAAACCGCAATAAATTCGTTCTTTCGTTTTATTGATTCATGTAAAATGACATCTGAACGGGTCATCAAACTTTATGGCGAATTGATTGAAGCATATAGCGATTTTATAGTTTGCGAAGTTAACAACTTGTTCCACGACTTTTATATGTCCCATTAAAACACATATTCGCTTTATCGTTGCGCTAATAAAAGTGCATTAGTAAATTATCCTATTCTCGCATCTATGCATCGTCAGCTTTTTTAATATGTGTATCCCCTCCCCCCAGTTTATTTGTCCGTCAGATGTGAAATTGTAAAAATGAAGAAGAATAGCTTAATACATAATACGATCTCTGGGTTTAAAAATAGAATTTGCTTAACCATTATTGGGAGTACCAGTTAGGTTGGTCCGGTTCAGCGAGAGGGCTGCGCGTTATTGTAAAATTTATCACGCTGCAGTGTGGGCAACCTTTTACGTCAACGGGCCAATTTTAATTTTCATGTCACTGTGGAAACCAGAACAAGGTCCGGTAATGTAGGCGAATAAAATCCGGTTGCAACATTGCTACGTGCGAGTAAATACGATTTTTTCGAAATTTAAACGTAACGGACTGGACTCGAGGATGTCATGGACCGGTGGGTGCACTCTACCATATACCGTATAACAACTTTGACTAGATGTACCTTTGTGGTAAAAAATTAAATTTTCAGAAACTTAATGATGAACACTGGATGCACTCCAATATCCAAAGCCTAAATAAGACTGACAGGGACAATGTGAACCCATAACGTCGATGGTAAGGCTGAATCCTTGAATCCTGAATCCTTGATAGCCCTACTTGAGGTGCTCAGCTGGGCGCGGCGTATTGAAGTTTGTTCCAACGAAACGAAACCATCTCTAAGGAACACTGAGTCCAATAGTTGATGCAATTGAGCCAAAAAATTAGCGTAACGTGCCAAAACTCATAATATCGTGAGCTTTTAGTATGAAGAAGTTTGGCTCCCTATAGCAAAAACCCATGTAGGACATGTTGCAGTTTCCATCCGGGATGTTCCACGCTCTGCGTTGTTATCAGCAGACATTACTTCTTCCCATTAACGCAAATTACCTAAAGGGGAGGGAATACTTTGGATAGAGGGTATTGTACCAATTTCTTCCAATGAAACTTCAAAGCTGACCAAGAAAACCACGCAAGACTTCTTTGCACACGCAATATTATTGATATCGGAAAAAGGATTCTCTTCGAGTCAAAAAGTAGCCTTTCCTACTCGCCCTTTTCCCCCTTAAAAAACGTTACAGACTCAAGCCAAGTAACTAAACCGTAATCACCGTATGCTTGACATCCATCTTTTCTGACCTGCTCTACCGTTAAATTTCTTTAACGAATAGTTATTAGAAATGTTTCCAATTTTTTTTCTTTTTTTTTTTTTGCTCTATTGTCATTTCTGAAGAAGTACTTAACACTACGAAGTTGAAGGAGAGAGTGCTTCGTTCATTTACTCAATAGATTTTGAGTTTTATTTGATGTAATAGAAGCACTAAACGTTTGGGGAATTGCTTGTGAAGGCAAAAGGAATTGAATTGATGTTGAAAGAAACTTCAACCAAAACGTTTCCTTTATTTCAATAAATGATTCAATTGCTCTTACGTTTTATTAAAGATAAAGATTTTACGGGAAATTATCCCTTACTTTTTAAATAAATAAAAAAAACTAACATTTTTTCTTCTTTTAATCTCCTCCGTGCTTAACTCAGAGGCTTGCCATCCTTACGAGCCATTCAAATGCCCTGGAGATGGTAATTGCATATCAATACAATATCTATGTGATGGCGCTCCCGACTGTTCAGATGGTTATGATGAGGATATGAGGCTATGCACAGCGGGTAAGTATTCAGAGATGCTCTAAAGAAAACAATTAAAAATCAATAAATTTAACAAACACACACACACAAAGCCGGATTAATTCATTTAAAAACCGCACATAAATAGTCTTCGAAAGGTAGAAATTAATTAAACCAACAAATCACAAGGACTATAAAACGAAATAATTATTACTTACATAAAGCATTCATTCTCCACTTTATGAAGAGATCACCTTCTCACCTCTTATATGTTTCGCATTTAATTTCAATTTGCAGACACATGGCCACTAATTTATTGGTACGCGTTATAATTATGTCGACTGCAAGAGAATCTCTAAAACATGAATTTCTGCGCACACATCCGGCTCACGAAAATGTATGAGCTGGAGCTGTCCTCAGCACGTGCTTTGACACACACTCACATTTCAAACAGCTACCTAGTCTTGCTGCAATAATTTGAGTTCTTTCTGCTTAAATGATTAATATATGAACGAGTAGATGTCAATCGATACACTAATGGTTATGCCCCAATTAATTTCTAACGTTGTGGCTTTGAAAATCGTTGCAATACAATTCCAATACGCAAAACGATTCACTTAGCAGTGAACACAACAAGGGTGAACAAGGGATGGTAGTATAGTAAACTTGCCGAAATTCCGCATGCATCGCCCTTGCTTCGTATTTTTCATACAGAACAAGTAAGAAAACCATATTCGTTTGCGACCAAATTTCTTATGTCCTTCACCGTTATCCTATCAAAGATTTAAAAAAGCAAATTTATCATAATCTAAATTAAATTTTTCATAATCTATAATATTGGGTGGGCGTGGCTGATTTTCTCTATTTTTCTAGAATAACTTTGGAACTGGAAATTTGTATCGTGTATCTGCCTTAGTTTGTGAGCAAACGAGCAAAAGATACGGAAAGCAGGGTTGTTCTCAGTTTCGGTTGTATACACGTGTTCGGGTTGTAAGCGTATTCTTCGACCGGTTCGGGCAATTCCAAACTATTTTGCGAACGGAAGAACATGTACCCAACTGCACAGCTGGGCAAACGGACATATGGACGGACTAGGAGACGGGAATGTGGACAAACAAACAGACGCCAATACTTAGGGGCATTCCGTATTTGAAACGGTCCAACAATTTATATACTTTATTGGGTATAAGTGAGTGTGGGTCTGAGTGTTATAAAAACATTAAATTTTGACACACGATTTCGATATTGGATAGACGTGGCGAATATTTCCAATTTTTATACAGCTACTACAGCATCGCCCATCGAACATACTTTCAAATTTTTGTACATTTACTTGCTACAATCTATGGGTGATGAGAAATTTTTCACTCCATTTGAAAAACAGAGATATTCTTAGTTTACATGGTGCGAAAGAGGTGCTCTTCGATCCACTTGGCCGCTTTTCAATGTCAACTTGCATGCGAGAACTTTCAATGTTTTTTTTCATATATGAAATCGATAGCCTCATTGTGGTGGCCAGTGGAATGCTTACCACACACGGGTGGACGGACAGAGGGACGTGTTCAAATCGATTCAGAATTTGATGCTGATCATGAATATATATAATTTGTGTGTTGTTTCCGAAGATAACTTCTGAAGGTGGCAAATGTTTTCACAAAATCGATGTTCATCTCACCCTTAGGTGACGGATATGAAAAACACCTTTCAAGGCCACTAGGAATTTTTTACTTTCTCTGCTTTAATCGATTTTATGAGGGTTTTACCTTAATCAACCTATAAATACATGCTGTCCTTACGATATAGTGAATCAAATCGTATTTACTTTCAACGAAGACATCGCATGCGTTGTTGTAGGTGCGGTGGGGAAGGCCTTTATAAACATATGTAAATATATTATTATATAAAACATATTTCTGGTGCAAGCTGAACAAAAGTAAATATAATTCAAAAAGAGCAAACATAAAGAGAGAAGTCAACCATCGTACGAATACTAATCAATAGAACGCAATATTTTCTGTAGCTGTCTAGCTTCACTGCTCTGCTTTAGTCTTTTCCTGTAAATATGCAATAAGAGGAAAACAAGAAAACAAGAAAACAAGAAAACAAGAAAAATAAACATCCACACACATATGGAACACAATCAACGCGACGGCAATAAGTAAACATCTGCAACCATATGTTGCTTGCAATTTATTTGATTGCATTGGCTTAGTTGGTTCTGAGATTGCATTCGTGTACGCTTTGACAAGTTCAAGCTGTGTGCAACAGTTCTAATATAAAGCTTTGTTTATACGCATACACAACGCACACACACACACACACACACACACACACACATGCTATGATTGTTTAACATATTGTTTTGCTGTTATTTTGATATTTATTTTCTGTGTGACCGGATTTTTTATTTACTGTAGCAAGAAGATTGTGTAACAATTTGCTAGAGTGTCCTACGACCGATGGGATTTGTTGTTTAACATTCGGACATGTGTGTCTTTTAGTGTGCGACCAGCTCTGTGCTCTGTGCTCTGTGCTCTGTGAGTGGAGGAAAAAATGAAAATTTCTTCTTTGAATGTAAAGTTCAGAGATAACCAACAAACGTCATATCAAAATTCATTTAGAGAATTAATGCTTTATTTAATGTTTGATCTTTTCTTTGCTTACTCGTCACCGAACTTACTTAAACTGTAATTCGTCACTCCAAAAAGCATTTCTCCATTCGCCTCTTGCCAATTCTCCCAATTCTTATGCGCCTTTGTCCATTCCTCTTCATTTTTCTTATGTCGAATTCATAATTTTGGTTTTTTAGCAGCAACTCGTCCTCTTAGCCGCACCGAAAGTCGAAGTCTGCCTTCTAGCAGATGTCATTCAAATGGACGTTTCTCGCGTACCTTTTAGAGTTGACATGACATGGATTCCGTTTAGTGAATTCCGTTCCAATGAGGTTATCCGATAGTTTTGTTGACGAGTTGGGCCCACCAAATTGTTTCTATATTCACTTTAACCAATTTCTTGCTCTCCAGGAAGGGCGTGGTGTCTCGTCAAAATGAAGAAATTTCTTAAAACTTCACGTGGGAATGTGGGATGATAATCCTTTTGTTTCTCCTAAAAGGTCTAAGGACTTAATTTTACTCCTAATTTTCATTTGTGTTTGGAAGCAACACTTGGACGCTACTGCATTTGCTAAGCTTTCCCTAAGCTGCTTAGCACATTTATGATCTAACCCAAAGTAACGCGTCTCAGCATCTTTATGGCTCAGATTACCCACAGTCAGTAAGCATTTGCCTTGTTTTCTATTCCTTTGTATCTAAAGGCACAACGAATAAAGCGTTGAAAATATTCACTTGTTCTCTACTTCAGATTGGTTTGGACCGCACCGCTAATGTGTCAATAGTCCGTGCTTAATGCGAAGAAAGCCGGACCAGAGTTATGTTTTTAATCATAGAAGATGGATAGCGGCTTGCAGAAGGACAATTACAAAGAGTTTTCATTTGAAGTAAAATACCCGACGGACTTGTGTTCTCTGCATATAATTAAAAATATTTAGCATTTTTTCGTATACAGGCGTCCACAGCTTAATACGGTCGACTTGTACCGTGCTGTGTCGAGACCATATTGTTTGAAACTTTTTCTTTTCTTAACTTTTTCGTGTTGTGTCGAAATCGTGCTTTATATATATTATATGTGTGAAGTGAATGTGTGACTTCCTTCTCATCTAACCAGATTTTCTAGAGTAAAAAAAACATCATTAAGCGTTAGCAACTCTTAGTAAGATTCTCAAGGCAATGACAATCTAATTCCCTCTCTCTGTCGTTGCTGTGTCTTTCCTCGGGAAGACTTATCAAAATTCCGTATGATAATTTCGTTTTTTAAGAATGCATGTCAGTTTTTATTTAAATTATTTTATGTCCCTCTTCTCTATGTAGAAAGAACAAGAGCTTCTCTTCCCTTGTTCTCGTATCCTAACAATGTTGCTTATAATTTACACTTATGAAGATATAGATACTACGCTGCGCGTATATCTGTTACGGCATTGTTATTACCACCAGGTAAGGTTAACCAGGTGGATATGTAATCATGTAAAATGGAATATATTATCATGCTCGAGCTCGAGCATATGTATGTAGTCATCTAAAATGTTTGCTTATGCAAATTGCACTTTAAAGAAAGCTCTACAGCGTATGTGTGTGCTCGTTTATGTAAACACATTAAAGAGAGAGATACTAACGTAAATACATATACAACTATCACCCACTAACTGAGTGGATAATAAAGTCGTTAAATATTTATATTAAAGTCGATTTAAGCTGAATAGTAAATGCTTAGGTAGGTGTAGCGAGCTTAAGGGCTTAAGGATCTAATTCGCAGATGATGGCAGCTCTGCGAAAAGATATTAAAGTTATTTAACATATTAAAATATTAAATTTTTTTTTTTCTTGTCTTTTGCTTATAAAACTTGTTTATGTATTTGTTCGCTTTCATTCTTTCGCAGCCAAGCGTCCGCCCGTCGAAGAGACCGCGTCTTTTCTGCAAAGCCTTTTGGCCTCGCACGGCCCCAATTACTTGGAAAAGTTATTTGGTAGTAAGGCACGCGACGCATTGTCACCGTTGGGTGGTGTGGAAAAAGTGGCCATAGCTTTAAGTGAATCGCAAACAATTGAAGATTTCGGTGCTGCTTTGCATTTAATGAGGTAAGCACCAGACATAAGATATGTTTACATAAAATGTACAAAAGATGTCTTAAAAATTATTGCAGAGTAAAGAGGAGAACGTGAAAAAGAGAAAATATAAAAAATCATTTTCAAACAATAGCATAATTTTCAGTCTGACGTTCGCAAGTAAATGTAAAGATGTAGAGTTTAATACAATACGATAAAGTGTCTCATGTTGGTCTGTCTGATAGAAGGAGTTTTCACCAACTTTTCTAAATTCGAAATGCTCGGACAGATAGTCCAGTTTTCGTTGCTCCGTTCGTTGTTAGTTCTGTTTCATTGAATTCTGTCCCCGCACCGCTCACTTTAATATTTAATGCTCTCACCGCTCACATAACCGCACGAGCTCGAAACGAAACATAATGAACTATAACAAAACTTAATTAATTAATTTAATAATTTAAAAAAAATGAGAATGATGATAGTTAAAAAATAAATAATTTAAAAAAAAAACGTAAAAATTAATTGTAATTAAGTAATTCTATTAATTATAATCAACTAATTATAATTATAATTGTAGTAGTAATGTAATAAGTTTTGTATAAACTACATTTACCACTTGCCCGCTCAATCACCCATTGTCCGCTCTTAATTCTAATCCGCTTCATAGGTCGTTTATTAATTTTATTCGTTCATAACTCATTCTTCGTTAAACTTGTTCGCTTTGCTTGTATAGCGAATGTGTAAATAGCCCGGATGCACCGGACGGTGTTCTCCGCTAACGAAGAACGGCAGTATACAAGTGTTCTCTTTCCGTTTGTAAAAGAGACCCCCATCGGATACAGATACTCAATTAAAATACTTATGGCTGTCCGTTCTTACAGTTATCGCAGCAGGAGTTATGAAGCTTTCATTAAATTGTAGAATTCATGTTAAAATTCAGAAAGGTACATGGCCTTGACCTTGAAGAAAACCACACATCACATCGAAACATATGTGCAACAGTTCAACTAAACCAAAACGAACTATATGAAGACACAGCTCTCAAAAGTCCGCTGTCTAGTGATTTGTTTACCTGTGCGCTCTCGATCAAAACCGTGGGGAACTTTGAAAGGTATCCGAAATACTCTGCAAAATGCTGATAACTATCTCTTTTTTCAAAATCAATGTTTACGTAATTTATTTCCATTTTTATACCGTATTTGCCTTATACCCTGTACCGGAAGTGGTCTATGATTTGTGCGTATATAACGCTTGGATGAACTTAGAATGAGTCTGCCTATTATCGTGCCTAAGTTTGTGTGTTCGCCTGTCTGTCTGTCTATTTGCCCTTCTGTCCGTCCATCTGTCCGTGTGATGCTGCTCATGCATTGTTGTGGTCATCCTACAAGTCGCAATTTTCGAGATTTCGATGAAACTCCCTACACTGGCGTTCTTTGACAGAAGGACGAGTTTTCTGAGCACCCTGTCACATAAGCGTTCCTACGGAAACTGAAGCTTTATTTGGTAAAAAGTCTAGTTTTCAATGTTTCGTAGATCTATTTTTTTAATACCAGTACGTATAGGGATTCTAAAGAAATGTAAACCCTCATACGATGAAAAGGGCAAAGTTTGAGCTACATGGGCCTATTTCTTGGACCCCGCTCCATATAAGATGTGTCATGAATAAAAAGCCCTTCAGAAAGATGAAAGTTGGTCCGTACTGGAAAGTTAGCAAAAAATTTAACTGTAGGGAATTTGCATAAGATACGTCTATATTTTAGACACCCCTCTCCCCCCACACACCATGGAAAGCCATGTATGTAAAGAAATTCTAATTACAATTTTTTTGTTACGGAAACTGAAAAATAATAAAATTTTTAGGAAGTAAATTAAATCCGTTAGTTCTGGATCATGCCACGTCATGTTTTGGTCATCCTCTAATATAGGGGCTTTCATGAAAGGCATGCCTTCTTATGAAAATATTGGATAATTTTTGGCGCATTCTTGACAAGACAAGTAAATAGTTGTGCTAGGGGAAGTGCTGTAAGGTATGTAAAGGTCGACTTCTCCCGACTGTAATGTCCTTACTTGTTTTGTTAAACATTTAGTGGAAACTTAATTGCGAATTAATATAAATTGTTTTTATTTTAATCTTTTAAACAAATGCGTAACTAACTATATGTTTGACATTTTTAACTGTTGTGAATAAAAAAAAATTTAATGTGTTTTCAATAAAAAGAGAATATGGAGAAAACAAAGAAAAATTAAAATTCAAATCCGATCTGAAAGTTGAGCAACAAATAGAAAGTAAACGAACAACAAAATTGTGTTCAAAAAAAGTTTTTCTTTTATTCAACCACACTAGAGCAAGCACCACAACCAACAACAAGCAGTTGGTGTGAGAAAACAATTTGTAAAATGGATTCAATTTTCGCATTGTGTGCAAATTCATTTCCAGGTCCGATTTGGAGCATTTACGTTCGGTGTTCATGGCTGTGGAGAACGGTGATTTGGGCATGCTGAAGTCTTTGGGTATCAAAGACTCCGAACTGGGTGACGTGAAGTTCTTCTTGGAGAAATTAGTCAATACTGGCTTCTTGGATTGAGTAGCGCCAGATCCGGCTTCTGGATTTTATTATGCCCATGCTCAGCCCATCAATCCCAGTTTTTATTCCTACTTAGGCACACCGTACGACAATTACAATTATTGAAAAAGCGAACAATTAAGAAAATGAAGCTTAAACTCTAAATACTTGTTTGCGCGAAGACTCCCAAAAAAAGAAGAAAAAAAAAAAACCGAAAATAAAAAATAAATTAATTTATTTTATTTATTTTATGTTTGAACCGTAAATGTTATTTTCATATTTAATAAAAGTCAAGAGTGTAGAAAACTACGTTTATTTATTTTTTTATTTTTATTTCTTCTTCATTTTACACTACATTTATTTTATATTTATATAAATGCTTAGATGAGTTTTATAATCCTTTTATTTTAATTTTCTTTTTTTTTTTTACTACTTTGTCTCATTCGCGCAATTTAATTTAATTTAATTTATTTTATGTTTGTGCCGTAAATGTTATTTTCATATTTAATAAAAGTTAAGTGTGTAACAAACCACATTTATTTATTTTTTTATTTTCATTTCTTCTTCATTTGATGCTATTTTTATTTTATATTTATATATGTATGATTGTATGAATTTTATAATTCTTTTATTTTAATTTTTTTGTTTCATTTTATAGTTGAGAATTATCTGCCTTTGCCTGAATTTTTTCGACTTTCTTAAGTGTATTAACGATAAACATTGAAAAAAATAAATTATTCTTTAAAGTAGTTTTAATAAAATTCAGAGGCAGGATCATCAAGAACAATGAAAACTTAAGCAAAACTGGTTCAACTTATACAGAAAAAAAAAAAGAAAGAAAAACATAAACTTGGTAAAAAAAAAAAAAATAATTGACGTAAAAAAAAATGTCTAAAATAAATGAAAAAACCAAACGAATTAATCGACTTAACGCAGTTGTGTATCATATATGTTACATTAGATCGTAAACGAGTTTAGAAAATTCCATTTTTCCCCCAACTCTAAGTGTTTCACAATTTCTCCAAATGGTTTTCATTCTTTTAATAAATTCCTATTCGCAAGACAAAGAAAAACTAAAAATATAAATTAAAAAAATTTATAATAAATGTATTTGTGTCACTATATCCAATCGAAAATAGATATAATTTTTTGGAAAAGTGTTAACAATTAAAAGAAATGCAAAAGCAAAAGAAAAAGCCCCGCAGCTATTAATTATACAAAAAAAAAAAAAAAATTCAAATTAAATATTTTTAAATATTTATTATTATGATGATAAGCAAAAAACAAAAAAAACAAAAAAATACGATAATTTTGGAGACTTGAAATTATTATTATTTTTTGGTAAAAAATTAAGAAAATCTTTACACACAATCCCAATAGAAGAAAGGAGGACAGTTTAGCATGCCGTATCTATGATAATTGTTTCGAAGCAATTGATAAAAAAAAAAAAAAAAAAAAAAAAAAAAATTGTTAAAAGAAACTTAAAATAAACTAAAGACAAAACTCTTACATATCGCAAAATGTATTTAATCATTATTTACTAGTAGTGAAAGTTCTTCGTCTATAGCTTAAGTAAGTTCTGGCAAGTATTTGTTATTTAAAACACAAAAAAAAAAAAAAAAAAAAAAAAAAAAAAAAAAAATGTGAGAAACAGTTGAAACAAATGTTAAATAAGTGATTATATATGTGGATAACTATTCGTAGTAAGTATCGCAATATTTTGCTGAAGAAAAACAAAACAAAAGCATTAAATTATATAAAAATAATTGACTTTAACTCGATGTGTTATTGAATTTTGCAGTCAATCTGCGTATGGAAATACGGAAAGTGAAGCTGACTGGTAGTGAGTAATGAGTACGGTCTGATTGATCACTTCAACTAGCAAAGATTCATTACTCACCGCTAATTAAGAATAAAAATTTTCCAAATTAAAAAGCATTTCATTTTCGCTTTATTTAAAGAAATTTATTTACTTTCAATTTGCTTAAGTTTTAATTTAAATGTTTAAAAATTAAATATTTTCATTGTTATTTTGAAGACATATCTATGCAAAGTTTGCTGACTGTTAAGGGACGAAGAGGACGAGAGAAATAGAAAGATAGATTGAGACAGAGAGAGAGAGAGAGAGTGGCAGTTAATAAAGAGAACCAATAGCGATGGCAATAAAACATTGACGCGCGGTATTTGTGAAAGAAAAATGATTCTAGTTTCTCCATTTCCCTCTTGAATACGTAATATAAGCTACAAGGTAGGCTTGGTCGGTACGGGATTCCAAGCCTATTTGCTTGTGTTCGTTTGTCTGTAATCTATGGAAATTGGGAATTAATCGGGGAGTAGTAGTGTCGATTCCACTTTGCTCCACTCAAGTTAAACAAGTGTTGCTTAAAAGCGTGTTGCCTGCGTAAATGGTTGACTATCAGGAGAACTTATTTCCTTTTTAGTTTGTTTTCATTTTTTATTTATATCTATGTATGGATGCATCGCTTAACTGCAAAATTCAATACTTTTACCATAATGCTAACAACAGTTATAGACTTGAAATGAAAGAAAAAGTGAAAACATATCAAAACGAAACATATCAGAGAATTAAGTTAAGAGAAAAATCTTCAAAAACGCCTGGTAATTAGAAAAATATACACATTAAAAGAAAATAAAAAAAGCAAAATCCAAAGTACGAAAGAGAAAACAAAACCCAACGCGAAAAACAAAAAGCATTAAATTCAAAAAAAAAAAAAAAAAAAAAAAAAAAAAAAAAAGCAAAAAAAAAAAAAATAAAATCTAAAAAAAAAAAAAAAAAAAAAAAAAAAAAAAGAAAAGAAAGAATACGAACCTATTTAGCAAAAAAAAAAAGAGTTATACGTACCTAAGAAAAACTTTATTGCATAAGAAGTAAGGAAAAGTTAAAAGTTTAATATGAATGAACATACAAAAAAGGAAAAGAGAACAAACAGCAAAACGTAAAAGAACTTAAAACAAGCAAACAAAAAAACAAACAAACAAGCAAACAAAACATATCATAAAATAACTAAAATTTATTTATAAATAATTATTGTCTTCTCAATCGTATAAACAAATTAATTTAAATATATACATGTCTGCAATTTTAGCATATAAATATATATAATAATAATAATAATAAACGTATACATATATATACATCAATACATATATGTATATATAAAATAAATATACATATGTATATACATACATGCAAACACTAACTATATTATAAATGTTTTCAAAAATTCGAAGCGAAAAACAGCATAAAAGTAAAAGCAGTAGAAAAACAATACAATATATAAACAATATATGAATATACATAACGAGCAACTGTTTATACAGTTTGATAAATAGAAATAGAAATTATCCCATAAATACTATGAAAAGTTGACATTTACACTGGGAGACAAACCACTCTTATTGTATTGACACCGAAGGAAATTATTGAACATTAAATATTAAAAATACACTTTAAATTTTATGATTGTTAGTAAAGAATACCTCCACTTAAGTTTAAGATTTTTGTGTTGTTGTGTTTTCTTATTTGTATTATTATTATTTTTATTTATTTTTATTTTTTTCTTAATAACGAAAATGGAAAATAATTAAATATTTTAGAGAAGCCACACAAACACACACATGCACACAAGTGCAGAAGAAGAAAATTACTTATCAAAATGCGTAATTTTGCTTCAACACTACTTCCTTACTCCTTACTACTGCGATCCCGTTCACGAAACGTAATCAAGGTTTCATTACTCTTTCAATGCGTAAAATTGTTTATGTAAACGTTCAGTTTTTTTCGTTTTTCAGTTTGAAAGAATTTTGAAGTTCCATTTTGTTGTAGTTGTAGAGTCTTTATTTGAAATTTTCTAAAGCGCTGACCCCTTGTAAACACATATATCATGACTCGTCGATAGCACCATCACCTGCTAACTGAGTGTATGTATGTGTGTGATTATTATGTAAAGAAAATTTTAAATCAAACGCACTACAATTAACTTGTGTTTATTTTGATGAATTGACAAAAATATGCAAAAATCTCTTCTCCACGATCAATATCGAGAGCTTTTGAAAGTTCTTTGCCGACCTTTTCATTTTTTACGCGAAACCACCCTGAAATCTCGATAAAGGAGAGGTTATCTTCGCCACTATAGTGAGTGACTCAGCCAGCTAGTGAAGACACACCTCTTATCGGTTGTGTACGCATCCACTGGACTGCGATCATCACCTTCCTATTTCTTTCTCTTTCCCCACCTTTTTCTGACCGGCATCGCGTTACGCAAACTGGGGACATCCCCCAATTGATTGGTCTTATCAAACAAACCGACCGCAGTTCATTTTGTGTATCATTTCTGCAGCATGGCAGTTGCGTAATTAACGTGACGTAACGTTTCACTAAATGAAAAGAGACTCTATGAACAGCTCTTATGAAAAGGTCTTTACAAAAGGCATTGGAATTGAATAGCAGTGTTTTTGTTCACTTTTTCCATTGAAAAATTACATAAATATTTATTTGTTGTTTTTATAATTTAGTTTATTTTTCTTTTTTTTTTTAAGGCAAGACGTAGATATTTATGTGTTATGCAAAAAATTACAGAAGAGTAATACAAAATTCTCTATTTGTTTTAATTATTTACGTCTAGATATTACGCAGAAAATCAGTAAGAGCAAACAACAAATTATTTATAGTGATATTCATAATTAATTAATTTCTTTTATCTGGTGTATACTGTGAAAGTAAATAAAAATAAAATTAAAAAATTTAAAATCTTATGTTGAAATTTATTTGGAATTTAGTTTCCGAGCGCTCTGCTACCCAGCAGCACGATCCATACTAACAGCAGCTGATCAAAGGCCTTTGATGCTTCCCTGGTTGTTGATCTCGAAACAAAATGGTGTTTGTCAGAAAGGCTAAAGAAGACTACTCTTCGTTGTTGCCCCTTGGTGTTAACCACTACTTATCTCCTATGCTTTTGCACACGTTTCAAAGTTGAGCGCTCCGACAAGAACTTTTCTTAACTTTTCGATAAAGACATCGTTGTCGGATTGGAGCCAGACATTGTAGAAATGGTTATTAAGGCTTTTAAAGAAAATAAGTTTACTAAAAACGTGGTCATCGTTATCGTCACAGTCATTATATTTGGTCCAATAAATGCAAACGACTTCTAAAAATGTGCTCGTTTCATAAAGGCGTTGCATAATGAGTACGATAAGTGCCCCCAGCTTATTATTTAAAAAAAAGTCATAAAATTTTAAATCGATTGTGGCCGAATTTTTTATGCCCATCTTAAAAAAGCCGGAAAAAGGAGAAAGAAACGAAATTTCAATAAAATCGTGGTAGTCATCGTCTATATTTGCCGTTTAATGTGGCTCAGGTCCTATTGGCGCTTGCCCGATCAGTAAGTATTATGCCTTTATACCCGGTAGCTTTGTAAACCATAACCGTACAGACGAACGAACGGACGGACATACCTAGATGGAATCACAATTTGATGTGGATCAAAAATGTCTATTAATTTATAGAACTTCTAAAGCGTCCTTCTATGCATTGCAATGATTTCAACCTTCGATGGTGAGTATAAGAAAGGAAAACAAAAGTAACGTACCATGCACTGCACTGAAGAATATTTTGCCCTTGCCCTTGCCCTTGCCCTTGCCCTTTCTACATTTCTCATATTGTGACAGAGTTAGTGATTGTGTATGTGTGTGTCCAATACATTTTCAGATTTTTAGAATTTCATTTAAACAAAATAAACCGGCTTTAAGCTACCTCGAAAGGTATTGGATAAGCCACGAGTGAATCTCAGCAGAGATGGGAAGGTCTTCCATTCAAATTTGATCGAATGTGTCGATAGCCATCACTTGGTTGTTATAGTTGTTGCCTCAAAAATGCACTTCGTACTTTAGATTAACGTATGAAAGACAGAGTGAAGATAACAGTTAAATGTATGTGCGACATCTTAAAACATCTTGTAGATGGCGTAAATACATTTGATTTCGATTATGTCTGTGGACGACTTGCTTAGGGGAATTATTTCAAGAAATTACTTAAAAAGGTACGAGATGGTAAGTGCTACAAAATTCGGTTTAAACGATTGGAGCTGAAAAATACGCTAAAGCTGCTGGCACTTTTTAATTGATGACATGAAACATAATTACTTTGCGATAAGGAATGAACAGAGCGAAGCTAAGAGAAGCCAACGCCAGAGAAGAAATACTACAGCGGTTTTTCCCTATGCTTACAATGAGTTTCTGGTACAGCAAACTAATTACCATTAAAAACAAAATTAATAGAGAATAGCTTTTCATTTGTAATACGCCGAATGCTCGTTAAGATCTAACGACGGCAGGCAGAGGGTTGGGAAGTACTACTATTTATAGTTTAATTACCAGCAAAACATTGCCATTTAACTGGAATTTAGCTTACACTTGTCTAAAAGTGCAGTAGATATCCATTGCCTGTGTGCAATGTCAGAACCGAACCGTGTTAAACAGTTTTCTTATGCTTTTTAAATAATTCCGTTGAAGGAAAAGAGCTCGAGTTTTCCAATTAAAACTGTGGCTCGCCTTCAAATTCCGTTTAACTGCACGCCTAAGCACACTCGAAAGACGCTGAAAGCCAAAAAAGAAAAAAAAATCACATAAAAAGTGTCATGCAATTTTTTGGTGCCCTAAGAAGTATGCTGTGATTTATTGATACGATGTCATGGTAGATTGTTTTTAAGGAAATTTTTAATGATGTTTAAAAAGCGTTTAAATAAAGCTTTTAAATGCTAATAATACTAAAAAAAAACTTTTTTTTTTAGATTTTCGATGCGAGAGCAAAATTAAAACACATAAAACATTTTCGTGTGGAGAAGAAGAAAGAAATTAAGAATTTTTTGTCAAATAAGAACCTTGCGAACGAAATGTTTCTTTAACGTTAAAATCTTTAAAGCAATTATAGCCCACAACACTCGGGATATTAGGGTCGTGCGGACAATGCCCAGAAGCACCTAAGATAGACGAACTTTTTATTAAACAAGCTTGGCCTTGTCTGCACGTCTGGCCGTCTTGTTTGTTTTTCTATTCAACCTAGAGGCGCAAACGTTTCAGACGTGTTGATAAAATACATTTTGGCCTAAAGACGAACGCAATTGAAAATGGCTCGGATCGGGCCATTATTTCGATCACTTCCCATGCAACGCTTTGGTGTCGTAAGTTACTAAATGAATAATAGGTAGGGTGCTTAAAGATGGGCTGTGACCCACTTGTTTTATTTGATGCCTGAATGGACTGCAATTCTTATTATGTTTGGCGGAAATAATTATACGACTTGTGATATGTATATTGCCGGTGATAGTGATCATAATGAAGCTGCAGTAAATGTATTCCAGTCATTGGCTATGACGAGTACCGTCGTCAATTCATAAACGAACATTTCATTTTAATTTAGTTATATAAAATTGTGTAAACTTAATAAAGACGATTCTTTCGAACCTTCTGTAGGAATTTTATCTTACATACTTCAAGATAATTGTTTCTTCTTAAGTAAACAATTTCGTTGCTGAAGGTGCGTGTAACAAAAAGTCTAAATAAGAAACTTTAAAGTATTTGCCGTACGGAAGAATGCTAGATGTGCATTTTATATTAAATTGGGGGGTGACAGAACAAATCGGTTCATTCCTTATGGTGCATATTTAACACGCTTTTTCAACCTCATGATATTCTCGCCAAACGAGTTGAAGTTTTTAATATTTGCTCTAAGAGAAGTCATTGATCTCCTGTAAATATCTTTTACTTTGCTCATGACAAAGATAATGGAGTCAAGAATTCAGCTTGTGGTACCCTACACCAACTGGGGTACAAAACCGTATTAAATTTGCACGGACGTAGCCACACCCAGAAATACGTAAGATAGAGCCACCTTATATTATATCGGTTGTCTGCCCGTGTGTCCCTTTGTCTGCCTTATTTCTTCGTGTTCAACCTGGAGGAAGCATTTTTTGAGATATTTTGATGAAATTTGCTGCACTGACATGTTTTGACCCAAGGACGAACGCTATAGAAAATGGTTCAGATCTGACCACTTTTTCAAACTACTTCCCGCTAATTTTGAAATATCGGTATATGGAAAACTAGAGAATGGCGTAGCGTATTTAATGGTGGGCCGTGCTCTACTATAATATATTTACTTACTGTTTATATACAAACATTTATAAGAATTAAACAGAAGAGGCTTCACTTCTTTATTTTTGATGAAGTCAACCTGTGGTCTAATTCCTATGCCTCAAGAAGATTTTCTAACTCAAAGAGAGAAAATCGCTTATGTTCACTTTTCGTTAAAAGTTCTCGATATCTACGCGGATACTTAAAAAAATCATTTGCAAAGTGATTCTCATTCAATTCTTTTATAACAAGAACCTTGTAATTTATTTATAACTATTTTGGATCAAGTCTGGTTAGTAGTCAGCCGCGTTGTCGCTCGATCATAAATTACCTACAATTTATATTTTTGTATCTTACTCCGTAGATTGGATTTCATACCATATGGTCACCTGATCGTTTGGCGCGTTAAGTATAGAAAACATTTTACTTATTAAGAGTCTTAGAGAGGAAAAGCGAAGAAAAGAGTTGAGTGTAACAAACCTCTTCTTTCAAATTACCTATAATTACTTAATTAAGTAATTTGATATTGAGTTTAGGCTTAAATAGTGTCATCTCTTCCCATTTAGTTTAAGAGCGAGAGCAAGCGAAATTCTCCGATATTGAAACATTATATTAATCGAGGCATATGAAGTTACAACACAGGTTATTAACGATGGTGGTGGTAAACGACGAATTCAGTTTTAAACGAGCGAGCGATCGATTATGAACGTTAAGTAAGAGCGGAACTTGAAAACACGTTGGAAATGAACGGTGATAAATAACACAAAAATAAGTGAAAAAAAGATAGCAATAATAATCTAATGAAAAAGCGAAGTTGTTTCTAAACGAAAATAAAAGTATCTGATGTAAGCATTCAAGTGCTATTATGTTGCGTTAATGGCGCAAATCTCGAATATTGCAAATTTGAACAATTTGCCAACAAGAAGTTGGCATTCATACGCACTCCTTACTAATCATTCTTTAATTGCTCTTCACCTGTGAAAGTGTTGTGCAGCCCGAAGACGCATGACTCAATTTATGCTGTAAAACTGTAAAAA